>CAXKVV010001872.1:0-30616 GCA_964058805.1 Schoenoplectus triqueter
ATCTGATCTCTTATTATTTTCCTATAAGTCTATAATACTATCAAATCACTATAGAAAAGGCACAAAATCAGCACAAATTGTTTTGCAATTTTATATATCAGGATTAGGGATATATATAGTGGAGTCAGAGACTCATTTCACGAATGACCACATTGGATTTATGGGACATCAGAAAGGTACCGCATAGCCTTTCATGTATTTACATATCAAGCTTAATCATCATTTATCACCGTTTTGTCATAACTCATAAGGTAGAAGAAGCCTCTCTGATGTGGACCAACAGTAAGACTTGTTCGGTCGTTCCTAATTAGTTATGGTGCGTAAAGTGTACACAGTGTAAGATGTTAACTATTAGTGTTGTAAAAAAAAAACTGTCCGGGTCATATCTGATACGTCAAACTCGACCTTATAATCCGATCCGTCCCGATTCGTGGGAAATCCATCTAATTCGGAGACTAAATGACCCATAGGCCAATTAAGAGTCGTTGTCGTGTTTTTTTCCAAAAAAAAAAAATGAGGTAAACCCGACCAGCCCTCAACCTGTCCCGCCAACTCGTGTAAAACATGTTAAAACCCTGCCAAATTAAAAAAAAAATCGGCCCAAAAAAGGAATAAAACCGAAAAAATAAAAATATTTAAATTGGTTCAAAAATATTAATGGTTATATATTCTAAATTTTTGAATAATTTTTAACGATTTTTTGAACTTTTTGAAATTTATTTGGAATTATTTGACACTTTGAGTATTTTTGGGGAAAAAACCAGCAGTCCAATTAAACCGACACGTCTCGACCCATCGACTCATAGTTCTAGAATAGATCACGATCACATCCTCTCAAAATCAACCCGTCCTAACTCGCTCCGTCTAAACCCGGCCCGTAATCCATTGGACCGTCCGGATTAGAACCGAACTGACCAAATCCAATCCGACTTTAATGCACTATTAACTATGATGGTAGATGCGTATATGCAAGTACAACACTTTCCTTTAAAAAAAAGTACAACCCAACCTAAAGAGGGAAGTAAATTAGTAAATTAATGTTTGTGGTGTTATCTAATTTTGGTAGGCTATTTATTTATTGTGGTAACAAGTGGTTCGTTGTCTCGGTACGTACCCTTGGTAATGGTGGGGCTTTCGACCTTTCGTTCAAGTAATTTCACTGCATTGAATGTCTGATCGAAAAATATGTTGATTTCACTTATTTATTTTATCCGTACCACTTTTTTTTTTGTCAAGTCACATGCAATAGAATGACAACGTAGCACCTCAGCTTAATTCAATGATAGGTTGTCACCTGTCACTGAAGATAAAATAATAATTAATGATGTATTTTTTTTATAAAAATTAGCACATATTTTCCCAACTAATTAACATAATTAAGGTATTTGACACTCCAATGTACATCGATTAATGATAAATAAATTAATGTCGCTGCATTAAGATCAATAATTAAAATTTGTTGCTTTGTTGGGTTCTACATTATAAACACTAGAGGGCATGATGAGAACTTGTAGGAGAAGAGATTTCATATGGTTTATTGTGTAGTATCACGTAGTGTAGTATATGAATTATTGAATTATTTCGTAGTATATTACATAAATTATTGTTGAATTATTTCATAATTCAAGCAGCGCAGCACATAAATTGTTAGATCGCAGCAGAAATTGATACTTGTTGCTATGAGGAAAAAAAAGAAGGAAATACACCATATGACAATATGACATGGGAACACTCCACGCCTTATAATTAATAACCTTGGGCAGTCATTAATTTTTCGTTTATCAGCAATGCACTTTCCAATTTCTGTGGGGCCCACTAAAGTTGAATTGAATGAAGTGTCGTCGACCCTCTATCCCAAATGCTAAAGATACATGCCTCATTGCTATTTCTGTCTATTTACAACGACACTTGGGGGGCTAAAACTCTGCTCCAATATTTCTTCAATTTTACTATATGTAGGTTTCAGAAAGTCTTTTTGATGGACTTAGAATTAAGTGGTCCGGCTTTAAATATTATAAATAATTATTCATTTAAAAATTTTTGAGTGAAGAAGGAAATTTAAATTAACTGACTATTTTTTAAATATTCATAAAAAAATTATTCAGATTTCGAATCTACAATTTTTTCGCATGGAGAATATTGTCTTTGCCACTAGTTTAAAGTTTGATTCTCAGTTCATTAAAATTTCAAATCTGTTATTCCTCAAACGGAAAAAAAAAATTTGTCGTTAGACCAAATACTAATTACCCATTTTTATACAGTTAAATTTTGGAGTGAGATACTTCTATCACTAAATATAAGAATTATAATAATTTAAGAAGACATTGGCAATGAAATATTTTGCATTTATCCTTCTACCGAAGAATTGATGCGAGTGATGTCTCATTGTTTTGATATTTTTTATTTTTAAAATTTGAAAGTCATTATGCTTAAATTTATATGTAAAATTAATAAGTACCATGTGTGTGTGTGTGTGTAGTTCTTATATTATATATAAGACTAAATGCATGTATTCACACATGTACTTAATTATTTTTATAGTTTGAATACATACGTTCATTCCGAGCCATTGGACGCGTAAATTCAGAAACGAAACACAATATTGTTAAAAAAAAATTTAAAAATAAAAATTTCAAGGGTTTTTCTTTGGATTATTACTCGGAACAGTTTCATTAATTCACCCAACTCAATTTTCAGGCCATTGAATTCGTTTGTCTCCTGCAGTAAATGGAGGTGTTGATTATAGTCTATAGTGTTTTCTTCTGACATCCAGATAGGCACTTTGTAGCTAGTTGCATGCTACATTTACTGCACTGAGGGACTGAGGCAAAGTGAGTTCATCAGTTACTTTCTTCAGGAATTGGGTTACGTTTGCACCCTTTCGAACCAAAAAATTGGTTCGAAAGGTTCACGAACCGTCGATTTTACATCGAGATTCGAAACGATCATTGAAAGTGCGTATTTTGAACCTCGAAATCCGTTAAAGATATAAATCTCGATACAAAATCGACGGTTCGTGAATCATTCAAACCATTTTTTTGATTCGAAGGGCTGCGAACGTAACCCGACCCCCTTTCTTCATAGGATTTTTAATCCGAAAGTACATTTCTAGAACTCTGCATCTCTGTCCCATTTTTTGACATGTTAAATGCTGCATTGCTGCCAAGCCAAGAGCAGATATATTTCAAATCAGATGCTTTGAAATTGCACCCGACTAACATCTTCACAACTCAAATAAACAATAATTTAAAATTGTAGAAAACATGCTTTTTTAGAGTAAATCCAGTGTGCATTCAAATTTTTTTGTTACAATAATTTAAATTTATGGTATATCTTTTTGAAAAATATTACTTAAATAAAAATTCAAAATTATAGATGTGTTTCTAATGGGTTAGATAGAATGAGTGGATCAATTTTGAAATAATTTAGAAATTAATTAATCTTTTATCACAATGTCATTGAAAGTTTCAAACTCCACCATTTTAAAATTATATGATAAGAGATAAAAAAAAAATTATATTGATTAAAAATTGATATATGTTATATCTAAGTCATGAGTAACATACCTATAATTTAAAAAATTTCATTTAAACAATATTTTTCAAAAAGTATAACATAAACATTAGATGTAAATTAATGTACATTGCATGCATCGGAGGTTATTGGAACTGTGCAGATTATTGCAGATTATTAATGTAAATTAACATAAACATTAGATGTAAATTAATGTACATTGAATGAGTGGATAATTTTGAAATAATTTAGAGAATTTAATGTACAGCTCAATTACCGCATTATGCTTACTCTGGCAGACTGTGCAGATTATTGGAGAAACTGTACCCTGAAGATACATTAATGTATCCAATAATATGTACCCTGAAGATACATTAATGTACCAATTCCCTTTGAATATTTTTCCTTCTCTTTTTTTTTTTTTTTTTTTTTTTTTTGAGGAGACCTTCTCTGTTACTTAGGTTGCGTTGGATGTGACACAGCTTTTATAAGCTTCCTCCTCATATTTTTCAACTTCTTACATAAAAAAATTAAAGGGAAGGAATCAAACTTTGAACCGATTTTTTAAAATATAAATTTAAATATGCATGTAGAAAGATTTTGTAAACATATGTAATATGCGGCCGCATATGTGAATTTTCTCCTGATATTTTTCAACATCTTACATAAAAATTAAAGGAAAGTGATCAAACTTTGAACCGACTTTTTAAAATACGAATTTGAATATTCGTGCAGAAAGATTTTTTGCATAAAGCATATGTGATATATGGCATATCACATATGCGAATTTTAATGCGACGATACATATGCGGCTTTATTTATTAAATTTAAATAATTTATATATTAAAATAGATATATAATGATTATAGATTTTATTTCCTCACAAACAACAATTGTGTGGCCCAGTAGAAAGACAATGGGCTGAAAACACAAAATGCCCAATTTGAGCCACGTGTGCGCAAAAAACTTGCTATTTTTAGATAACTTTCAAAATCCACTATGCAATCTTATATGCGGCCACATGTTATAAATTCATATGAATCAGCTGCACATACGTCTATACGACCATATATATCGTATTTTATTTTATTGCTTTGAACTAGTGGCAAAGGTTCAAAGTTTAATTCTCAATTTATTTTTTTAAATGTCAAAGTTTGATTCTCAATTCATTTTTTTCGTATTCATTAAAATATCATTATAAGTTGTATATATCCAATAAAAAAAATTTACTCCAGCAAACACTGCAATCAATTTTGTAAAGAGCGAGGATCATTGACAACCAATTACTTGGACAAATTCGATCGGACAACACTGAAAGTTTAATTATATTTTAAATCAAACAAGTAAAGCATAATCTTCAATTTTATATTTACACTTTAATCCGTATATATGAAATTAGTATAGTGAAAATTTATGCAAATTTTACTGGTCATCAGTATTAGATAATTTCCTAACTTGCATGAAAATTTATACATAATCAATCTATAACAAAAATGACATACTTACTATTTTTGTATTTCAAAAATTTGTTTTCCACATGTTTTGAGCAGGACATTTTGGATGTTATAAAAGAAAGATTGGATATCCAGAAATTCTCGACTTTTTGAAATAGTAAACGAAAAGGATGCCTAAAAAGGACTTCTTTGTTTCTTATCAATTTGACGAAATTAAAGGGTAGTACCAATTTGACAGAATTTGAATGATTATACCTCGTAAACTCTTGCATTTGATTCTAATTGTTTCCAAACTTATTGGTTCAAATTATCCCCTAAACTGCCCCTTAATTTATTTTTTATTCAAATTGCCCTCCAAACCATTCAATTTGGTTCAAAATATCCTATGAAATATACAATTTGATTCAATCTAATTAACCCCTCCATCCTTTCAATGTTAATTTCATTATTTTTTTCTTGAAGATTGTTGTATATGTTTTGATTTTGTTATATTATGCAATCTCTTTAGTCATATTTAAAAGATTTGATCTCGGTCACATGACTTGTACATTTAGGCTATTATGTAATATAAGAGAAAATAAAACACCTTTTTCAACCAAGAGGAGATTGAGCGAGTGGAGCAGAGCAATGTCTTTTCTTCCTTTTCTTTTTGTAGCATTTATTTGGAACATAGAGAGATGAACAAAGATACATCTGCATATTAAATGGTGGGGTTAATAATTAAGAAATAAATAACTATATTAGAACAAGTTATATAACTTAGAGGACAATTTGAATGTAATCATCACATAACTCGGGGGCAATTTGAACCAGATCAGATTTTTTTTAAGTTTAGGAGGCAATTTGAACAAAAAATAAGCTCATGTAGCAATCTAAACCAATACAAGAGTTTAGGTGGACAAAATCGACAATTCAACGGATTGGATAGGCTAATTTCCTGGGAGACGAAACAAACAAAAGTTCCATTCAAATTGTAATCATAAGAAATTCATTATATATTATGAGAGATTAATAATTTATTGCCTCATGCAGTGCATCTTATACCAATCTTAGAAATATTAATGCACATCATTAGTGGCTTCTAGCTATATATCCAAATTCACCCACATATGATACAATCATGCTAAAAAAATAATTCTAAATAATTAAAAAAAAAAAAGATTCAAACTGTCACAACATGCTAGAAATAATAATGCATATGAGTGCTACAAGCGTTCTCTCTATTTCTGCTTGTGGACAATGACCAATGGGCATGCACACAGTGGACATAAGCCATAAAAGATTGGCTTAGAGAAATATATAATTCTAAATAATTTTAAGAAAAATCCTACAAAATAAAATTTATTTCAAAAATAAATGTGCAAAAATATAAATTAAACAAAACTATGTAATTAAATGAACGAGTGGCACAGCTAGTCTCTGTAAAATATTTTTAGTCCAAACTTAGTTCAAGCATCCTAAAGGAAAGGTATATATTTGTGTGGCCCGATTAGTAAATAAGTGTGAAGTTTTTCAATTAAATCTGAAATCAGTTGAACTGAGTAAATACTGACTCATGTAATATTTTTTGTAAAATTGAGACGAATTAAAAGACTAAAATAGGCCGGCCCAAATCAGATCATGTGCATGCATTCTATTTCTATTATCATCACTAAGTCAGTGGCGGATGCACACTAGCCCAGGGGGCAGCGCCCCCCCTGGATTTTGAAAAACAGTATTTTTCGGTAATACTTTTGGTAGTTTGCTCCTCCCTGGAAAATTTTTTTGCCCCCCCTGAATTGTCTGATTAATTTTATTGAGAAAAAATATTTAATATCATGTATAATGAAATAATTATGCAAAGATATCAAAATATAAAGTTTTATGGACGAAAATTTTCTTCATCAATTTGATTATCTATTACTTTGAGCTTTATTTTATTGTTATTTTTAATATATAAAATGTTATTGCTCTAATAAAATTTTTATTAGGTAAGAATATATATTAAATTATTATTATTTTATTTAGTATCCGATTAGTTAATGGATTTAAACCCGATAAGCTATTACAATCAGATATTTGCCCCCCTTACTAAAATCTTGCATCCGCCCATGTCACTAGTCATGGTCATTTAATAAAGCAATTAAAAAGTAGAAAATATATAGTTAAATCTCTCACTCATTTTAATTGATTAGATCTTGTCCGTCCGATTAGAATTTGATTAGACCGACTTAATTAATTTCTTAAAAATAGAAACCCTACATCCAAGTATTAACGGACTTATTTCTTGAGGGAAGTTACTTTAAAAGCAAGCAAGGGGTTAAACCCTCAAGCGCTCTCTTCTGGGCTCTGGCAAAAACCCTAGAGATCGCTCGTTTATTTTGCTTTTGAGTCCCATCCTATTCTATTCTCTTCTATCGCTTCTGCTTGCTCAATTCTCATACAGCGCCAAAATGATTTGTGCGCTGGATGATGCTAAGACAAACAGGAAAAGGATCTGGGAATTGGCTTCAATATTAGATGATGAGGTAATTATTAATTAATTAAGTGGTTGAATAAAATTTTCTAGTTCTGTATCAAAATATGTTTCCGGTGCATGTTAAACTAACCATAGCCGTCTAATAAGTGGTGAAATGCATCATCGACAGGTACCCGATCCCAAGAAGCGTCTGAAGGAGGCGACGGGGAAGGAAGTAATTGTTGCTGTAACAGGTCATCTTGAGCCTGATCTTGAGAAAATGAAGAATGCTGAGGAGACAGAATCGTGTTCTTGTTCATTTCAACACGATCTTGAAGTTATTTATCCTAAAGTCTTGCGGTATCCGACCGAGACAGATATCTTCAAGCGGTTTGACATTTGTGGGGTGCTTGGATCCGGCGGTTTTGGTACGATATCTTTTCTCTTCTCCAACTTTTTTCTTCTTTCAAACTTGTTGTCTAGTTGTTTCTTTTGAGTTCTTGATGAGGTATCAGGAGTAAAATATGAATATATCTATTTGCAGCCACAACACATCTTTGCATCGAGAAGGTGACCGGACTAAAGTACGCATGTAAGGTGATTGACAAAGAGAATTTGGTTTCTGATGAAGATAGGAGTGATGTCCAGCGTGAGGTCAGCATCATGAAGCATTTGCCGCCTCATCGAAATATTGTCGGACTTGTAAGCGCATATGAAGATTGGCAAAAAGTGTATCTGGTCATGGAGTTCTGCGAAGGTGGTGAGTTACATGACCGAATGAGGAATATACGCTTTTACTCTGAGAAGCATGCTGCTGCCATATTGAAAGACATTATTCAAGCTGTCAAGGTTAGAGAACTTCTGCATCCCTGGTTTTGCTCTCTAAATTCCTTTAATTCTCAATTTCTATGTTTTTTTCTTTCTTATTAAAAAATGGTAATGTAAGTACCATGCATATGTCTTAGCCCATGCCCTGTTTATTTACAGTATTGTAGTACATCATCACATACAATTAACCAAAGCTAGCTGCATATAACCTGTTTTGACTGGCAGTTAATTAGGTTCACTAGCAAGAGCAAATATCCATTTTAGTTAATCAAATATGTATTCAAATGTTTATGTATTTTTAATGCGAAACAGGTTCTCCATGAGAATGGCATTATGCACCGAGACTTGAAACCCGATAACCTATTATACGCCACCAAAGAGGAAATGGCAACCCTCAAGGTCATCGATTTTGGTTTGTCGACGTTTTTCACTGCTGATACAGGTTCTTTTTTTTTGTCCTTTTGTTTAATATATGTACTTGAGGAAATTTTAGTACTTTAGCTCATGTGTGTAAAGGAATATTGTTACCATATATAAATTTTGATTGAATAAATATGAGAAGAAGAGACATACATATGCTGTAACATTAAATTATATATAAACAATAATATTAATACCAACAATAACATTTATAATGATAATATAATTACAATGACAAATACAGCCTTAGGAACCATATTATGTGCACGTGTTATGTGTATGCCGCGAGATTAATGTGCATATGAGTGTATTATTATTATTATTATTATTATTATTATTATTATTATTATTATTATTATTAACACTAATAGAAATGAGACAATGACAAATACAGCCGTAGAAAACAAATTAATGTGCATGTGTATACCGCGAGATGTTGCAGTTGCAGCATTAATTGTTCTATAGAAAAATAATAATGGAGAAAAAGCACACACCTAATGTTAATTAAGAAATGGTAATTAATCATTTTTCTATTTTTTTTTTGTTTAAATTTAGGCGGGGAATGCCATCAAATTGTTGGGACCATTTGCTATATTGCTCCAGAGGTTTTTACAGGATTCTACGGCAAAGAAGTAGACATTTGGAGTGCAGGCATTATTCTATATACTCTTCTCAGTGGGGCCAGTCCATTTTCTGGAGGTAACAATAATATCACATATTGTTTCCTTTTTTTATTATTTCATTTTATTAATTCTTTGGTAGGAACATAATTAAGACATCTTCTTATAATGTATTACGTGGTTATATAATATATTGTAGACACGGATGAGGAAATTGAAGAAGAGATAATGAATGAAAAAATAGAATTTGATGGAATTGGTTGGAATGAGGTCTCCATGGATGCCAAGGACCTCGTCAAAGGAATGCTAGACCGTGATCCTAAAAGTCGCTTCACCATAGAACAAATACTCGGTACGTAGTAGTTCATGTGCATATATATGGTATAGAATTGTAGATATTGTTATAACTGTATATTTAGAAATTTGAAAGCATATATATAATTTGAAATCATTCAACAGGACATCCATGGCTTATTAAATATGGGAGCATGGGATGAAAATCAGGTGCTTTTGGGATGAAGGGCAGAACCTTCTCTCTCTTGATCCAATGGTTGAAAAGCACCGAAGAGGAGAAGACCGGAGCACGAAACCGAAAAGCACCGTAATCTCGAAAATGACGGTTCTATTCTTCATCCCGGAGAGCGGCAGAGTTCATTCCAGAGGGATGCAGGGTACACAAAGAAAGAGAAGGCTGGATCATAGAATAGTAGGCGGAAATCATTTAGCAGAAAGACGCATGCATAGTTTGATTAGAGAGCAATGTTCGTTGTAACGGATACTTTTTTTATTTGTTGCATGCAATTTAATTTGTTTCTAACTAAAAAGAATATGATACCACAGACAATGTGACAATGAAAATATAATTCGTTGGTGAGTGTTAAATATAATAATCGCAAATCATTAATTGATTAATCGATGGTGGATTATCCTTTTGTAATGGATCACAATATTCTATGCTCCGCAAGATTTTATGAATAGATACTTATTGAGCAAAAAGAAAATTGACAACGAGAAAACGTAGTTTTAAAATCTACTACAAAAGAACCGTTACTAAATGATTTTGTATTTTTTTTTAAATAATTGTTTATTTTATTATTATTTTTTTGAATCTCTATTTTATCTCTGGCCTTTATTGCTAGCCGTATATAATTTATAATTATATATCACATGCAGCTAGCGTATATTCACAAAATCACATAATTCACAATTCACAGCAATTCACAAATATAGAATTATTAAATTTCACACCGTGTGATACTTGTATTTCTGTATCAGGTTAAATCTATCAATGCCTTTATTAAAGCCCCTTAGCACTACCGTCCTTACTGCCTCTAACCCTTGTTCTAGAGCCAAATCAATCTGGAAAAAAAAATTAGTTAAAATCATACAATAAGTAACATATAGATTTTTCAAGTTGAAATTTTATTTTTCTTGTAAAACGATCTTTACAACAAAAGGTGCTCGGTACCTGTTGACGCTCCTCAGAGCTGAATTTTTGTAAAAGAAATGCCCTCATATCCATAGTTCCAGGTGGATTTCCAATGCCTAATGGGAAAAAATGAAAATAAGTACTGCTATAATTGTATTATAGAAGATAAGTAGATAACAAAATGAACATGAAATAATAAAATGCAAGAGACCTATTGTTAAGCGAGGGAAATTACGGCAGTTATCCAGATGTTCCATCACACTCTTCACACTGCAATGGATACTGCTTATTAGTAGGTATTTGAGATAAATTTAGCATACTTTACCAGTAATAACTATACAGTTATGACTAGATAGTGTAAAACATCCAGCAGGTTGGCTACCTATTTTTTGTGTGTTGTTGAAGGAAAGTTTCATCTCAAAAAAAAAGAAGGAAAGTTAGGGGATAGCCATTAATCCAAGAATTTGGAATATTAACTAACCCAACTTTTGTCTGGGGTAGTAAAATAGCCATGAGCCTAATGATTTCGAAAAGCTATTTACTCATCCAAACATCAAAGAGCAATCACGAATAGTTGCTAACCCAAGTTACCACTATTTTTTTATCCCGTCCAAACATGAGAGAACAAACTTTCTCAGCATTTATAATTGCCACGCTATGGTATGGTTGTAACAACTCAGATTTGGACTGGTTAAATTCAGTATCAATATCAGCACCTATCAGCTCAGTTAGTATTGAAAATGATGTGAAAAAAATACCCATTGTGATGTCCATGGCCACCCTTTGGTTGAACTCTCATGACCCCATTTGGCAAACTCATTTCATCATATACCTGGAGCATTATATCATAAATGATTAGTAATTTCATACGTAAAAAATCAATAAGGGTTGGTTTGGCACCGTGCTGTTCCCACTCTATTTGAAGTAGCTGTGTTATTCCAACTTTGATCTGTGCCCAAAGCTAAAGAGGAAACGAAAAGAGAGAAATTGAGCATGAAAACAGTTACTTACCAGAAGAATGTGTCTTAATGGAACCTGATAATATGCTGCAAGTGGCCCTACTGCTTCGCCACTGTAGTTCATGTAAGATTGTGGCTTCGCTAACAAAATTGGGACTTCTCCAATTGAACCTGTACCAAAAAAACATTCAAGAAAATCAGAACAAATATTTGCATAGAAAATAACTTCCACAAAATGGTTGGAATTAGACACTATGAACATAGATTTCCAAGTACCAATTCCAATTAAAGATTTAGATTGGATCGTATTCATACTGATCCCCTCTGCTCGTGAAATGCAGTCTATCATCTCAAATCCAACCTGTTAAGAAAATGTTACCCTCAATAATCACAAAAAATCATACATGGCTCTCTAAAAAAAGAAACAGAAATGATGCATATCCATGGAAAATATAGACAATTGACACAAAAGCCCATACAAAACATAAAATTTATTGTCCCACTATATATTTACATAGTTATCTCCGCTTAATTGATAAAAAAAGAGCGAAAGTCCAGCATATTTAAAGATACTATGTGGAAGAGACATGACATATATCGATATAATCCTATGAGCATAAGATATTTCATATTTAACATTTTGGCAGGGCACGCAAAGGAAATTTGATGCTTTGCTGGGGCAAGCATGAAAAACTTCAATCTATGCTACAAAACTGAAAGATAAAAGCCACAAGTAGAGGGTAAATTGGTGCTCACATTGTGTCTGGTGCCATGGTACTTGGTGCCAGGGTTGCCGAGGCCAGCGATAAGCCAGGGAGTGTACTCCACCTTAGCCGACCCGTTTGGGTAGGGCAAGGAAGCAACGACTCTGGTAAGAGAGCGGTGATTGGAGAAGAGATTCGTCGGGGAAGCTAAAGGAAGATAAGGGAGGAAGGAGGTGGGGAGAGAGG
Organism: Schoenoplectus triqueter; assembly: GCA_964058805.1. Taxonomy (NCBI): domain Eukaryota; kingdom Viridiplantae; phylum Streptophyta; class Magnoliopsida; order Poales; family Cyperaceae; genus Schoenoplectus; species Schoenoplectus triqueter. The sequence continues at coordinate 12,611 of CAXKVV010001872.1, forward strand.
AAGCTGATAGCGCCATTGAAGGGGAGAAGGAGATTATCTGGGGTGGGGAAGTGCCAAGCAGGTGATCAATATCTTCTTTAATTGTTGATGGCAGGAATTTACATGATCATACAATTGTTGATGGCAGGCGTTTACATGATCATGTATTTAAGTTTTGAAGAAGCAAATTTCCAATTGCACATTTTGATGGGCATGCACAATTACACTTTTTGGCTCACAATTTTTATTGGAAATTTTACTAATTGAAGTCATACTTGGAGATCTATATAGACAGTTCACCTAAGGAGGTACAGAATTAAAGCATACCTATGTGGCCAAGTAATTCAATCTTCACACCAGTGTGTTGCTTCTTGCCTTGAACAGGTTCAATAGAAACCTGAAAATAATTGATGTGTAGATAACAAAAACTAACACTGAAAAATATTCTAGGAAATACAAAAATAGCAGCAAGCAAGCTTTGGAAAACAGGAACCGGTGGTCATAGCAGCATGTACCAGTGTACCAAGAGCCCAACCAGGTACAGAGCATAAGGATGTTATGGCTTACCAATAAAAAGGAGACGCGGTTCTCCAAGGCTCGACACGGGTCCTACTGTGAAGCGGCGTGCGGCGGCGGCGGTGAAGGAAGGAGGGTTGGCAAGCACCGGGGAAGAAGAGTGGGGACAGGAGAGACCGAGAGAGGGAGGAAGTCGAGCGTCGGTTGTCGGGTTTAGGGTTTAGAGGCGCGCGGAGTGGAGAGATTTTTCGATCGAGAGGATAAGGAATTAAGAGGAGAGATCGGGACTCAACCAAAAAAATTTAAAAATTTCACATTAACAACGGTTTATCAGTAAGAGAGTTGTTAAAGGTGTTATTTCAGTAACTCTTAATTAATTTAAAGAAACCATTGTTAAAGTTGTGTGATAATTTTTCTCACTGTTTGCTTTTTTTAATAACAGTTTTCAGCGAAAAATAGGAATCAAATTTTATGATAATATATTAATATATGACTGTATTTGTTTCGTATTTAAAATTTAATATAACAATTTTCATATAAAAATATTCAAACGAAAAATGATATAAATATGATTTTTAGTCTTAATTATCCATATGTGAAGGCTAAATATATAATATATTATTTAATATATATGTCATAAAAATAATAATATTCTTCATTGTAGCTGGATTGATGTTATGAATTTTAATGTTTTTATATTATTTATATTTAAATAATAATGTAGAAAATTTTATTTTATTATATATTCCAATAGATTTCATAAATTTTAACTGAATTTTTATTTATTTTTGTCAATATATACACATTATCTGTATTTATATTTAAAATTATCCGTTTTCATATTTGACAACTAACAATGCAATCATTTACTAAATTGTTCTTCAAAATATCAGTACACTCTTTTATTAACTTTTTTAAAAATATCGCTACACTCTTTTATTAACTTTTTTTATTTTTAATAATATCGTTACACTGTTCTCCAATCTACGGAGAAACCATGGTGGATGGATGTGACTCTATACAATATGAGATCGTCAATGGAGGTCTGACGCCTCATAGGCCCAAAAAATCATATAAAGTGGCCGCGAAATCCAATCCTCGTTCTCAACAAAATCAGGCTCAGGTAATTGAATGATTGCTAAACATAAAAGAAGCTGGATTCACTCGGATCGGATCAGACGGTGGGTAATAATGATGTTGTGCGAAAGATATTGGAGCAGTTGGACTGTTGCCATAAGTGACGAGTGACTGTGTGGCACTTGCATTGAAAAAATCTGTCCTCATCCAATCTGATCCGTCGAATTCGAGACCGTGACCCAATCAAACCCACTCCGAGATCATTTATAATCCTAAGACGGATCGTGACCGACCAATTTCAAAAGCATCCGACCAAAATCTCCCTTCAACCTCAAGACCCGACCCGATCTGCCCCGCTCCACCCAACCCGGTCAATACCCGTCCAAAACCCATAAAAACCCTGCAAAAGCCAAGTCATCTGCGATCAACATTTCACATTCTTATGAAAACTTCCATTGCCATGATGTTACAGTGGCCTGGTTCTGTCACTGACAACTGACAAGGCAGCTTCACTGGCAGAGATCACTGAACATAACCAGACTGAGAGATCCAGTAACGCCACCTGGCCCAAAGGAGAAATTGGCCCCAAATGGTTGTAGTCCTGTCTGTCTGAACCCAATTGAGGTATCAAATGATGTAATTTGAGGTGCAGAGACAGTCGGCTTGGTAAATTTTGTAACCATAGGACAAATGAAGGGCAAAGGAATATAACTTATCTAGAAATCTGAAAAAGAAAGTTGGAGCTTTCAAATATTGGAAGAGGCATTGAAAAGTAAAAATCCTACAAATTTTGAGTGTGCTATCTCTGCGAGAGGCGCTTTGACCTTTTGCTGGGTGTTAAGCAATGCTCCTGGCTTGGAATCTATTACTGCAACTGTTTAACTGATTATCTTACTGGTATTACTATACAAAGTGATGGGTGCAAAATGTAATTTCTTACAGTACATTGTTTCTCGCTACATGAGTACGTTGTCTTATTGGAATAAATAATATTATATCTTACAAATCAAAATTGTTAAAGATTATAAATGATTAAATATTTTGGACTATTTGGACTTTTTTTTTGAATATTTTGAAATTTATTTTGAATTATTTGAGTTATTTGTATTTTCATTTTTTTTAAATGAAAAAAAATAGAACCGACAGACCCATTGGACTCGATATAAACATGACGTTGTGCTTCGCTTGGAACATTATTAATAGAGGCGTTCATTATTTCAGTCTTTTTTTTTAATGATCAAAATATTTCAAATCGAATGGTGCAGTAAATATTTTAAAATGTACATTATTTTTTATTAAATAATAAATTAATTTAGATATAAATTATATTTAAGTGAATATATCATTTACTTATATTAAAAATAATATTCGATATAAATATTGTTTAAATTAAAAAAAAATCGCACAACGCAAATGTTCACGTTATTATTACCTAAAGGCTAAAGCTGATGCTGATCGCACGTCTCGTCAAATCAGTAGGCACTAAATAATTACCTACTAAAATATCATTTTCTTTGCTAACGGGGTGGGGTTTGAACTTTGAAGTTTGAAGTACCGACTCTCCTATATCTCAGATTAGTGATTACTCTTACCATTTTTCCTACAAATTTCATTTTGAATATTATTTTTCTTCATTAAAAAATCGGCTTTATTCCGGACATAAACGGATTTAATATCAGCTTACTAAACATTTAGAAGTGGAGAAAGGAGTGAACGTAATTAATGAAAGTATTTCAGAAGTATCATTTATGTTAGTAATATATGTTCTAATGGTCAAATATTCACTTCTTATGTCTTTTCTCTTTTTTTAAAAAAAAAATATATATCGAATTGCCAAACTAAGTTCTTTTTCTTATCATGTCCTTTTTTAATATGTATTAAAGAAACTAATGGTGAAATTGATGCGACATGAACCAAGCAAGATATTGAATTTGAGAGGAGTATCTAAAATAAGATTTTAGTATAAATGTTAAATCATGGTTTTAAAAAATGATTAAATGTGTAATAAATACCTAATTAGTAAGTAGTAATTTACACATGTCAAATTTATTCAAGTATTGTGAAATATATAAATTTTTGTATGTTATAATATAATCAGAAATTTAAAACCATCCTATGTAACAAATGTTTTGTATTTTCTTTTTAATGCTAAACAGGTTATCTATAGGAACCCGTTATAAATCAGCAAAGAGATATTATGCATGACATTATATATCGAGATCTCAAACCTGAAAACCCCTAAGGTTATTGATTTTGATTTTTGACTTTTTCTTTCTCAATATGCCTCATTTAATTATTTATGTTTGACTTTTTTTTATTAAAGAATAAGATTTTAATTTCTTTCTTATACTCCAACCAAATATGATTTGAAGACCCAAATTATGTGAATGTGTATACCTCCAACATGCGGCAACATTGTTCTATTGAAAAATAATGGAAAAAGCATGCACCTATAATATCAATTTAGAAATGATAATTAATCATTTCTAACCTTAACTTTGTTTAAATTTAGGTCAGAGCTTTCATCAAATCAATGGAACTCATTGCTACATGGCTCAAGGTTTTCATGTGACATTTTGGCCAAGAAGTTGATAGCTATACTACATGCATTACATTTTATATTTTTCTTACCGAAGACACTCTATTTTTTATGGTAATACAACACAATTAATTTCACTTATTATTTTCTATTTTAATTTTTTTGTCTAGCAAAACATAATTAACTCTACTAAATTTATAAACTAAGATATTTTATTATCATGTATTTTTTACTCAAATAATATAGACACATGAGAGGAAATTGTAAAAGGCCTCATTATTAAAAAAAATAATTTTATGGGATGAGGTCTCTATGGACACCAAGGACCATGTGAAAGGCATGCCAAACCATGATCTTAGAACTCTGATTGTCTGCACAACAAATACTCGGTACATAGTATTATTTTCGAAATTAAGAATGAAATTTCATTCACCTGCCTTTCATTTCTCTTTAGAAAAATTGAAATAAACTACAAACATTACAAAATATAATCCTACAAACTAAGTCCTTATTCTTATATAACCTAACATCAAAACTATCTATCAAATGGAACCTCAAATCTCAATTTGCTCAATACAAACAAACCATAGAAACAAACATTCATACAATATCCAAACATCATGAAAGCTAATAGAAATATGTAATTAAGCAGTCAAATGCTCTAAAGTCAAGACTTTAGATTACTCTTAAAGATTTTCCATTTCAATTACTGCACCCATGAATGCATTTTCAAGCTCATATTTCACATGTCCATAAGTATTATAACGAAAAAATATTATATAATTATTGTTGATACAAAATTCTATTAGTTGAAAAAATAATACTATATTGGATTAATTAGGTTTGTTAAATAACCGCTGAAAATAAAATCTAAGAAAAAAATTGATTTCACCATCTAAGCCATCAAAACTAATCCACAAGTCATCCAAACTAATTGAAAATTTATTAAATAGTAGTTTATACAGTATAAGTATGGTCAAGTGCTAATTATGCACATAGGCTAATTTACAAATTGTTAATAAATATTTGAAGTTTGAAATCATTGAATAGGATGATTATTTATTTTCTGATAAAAATATTGTTGAAAAACATCCTAAGCTCATGAAATATAGAGATATGCAGAGTAGACAAAGAATCTAAGGCTAATAGGCGCCAATCAGAATTAAGAAAAGAGAAATAGTCAGTATGAGATTGACAGTGTATTTGGAGGAATAATTTGCCAATCAGTCAGAACAAAGGATCAACAAGTAAATTGGTACCATTTGAAATAATCAAAGCATTTTGAAGTAAATGGATTGGATAATTATAAGAAAAATTTGATCATAAAGTATATTTTTATATTTTTGCTTCTGTTTAAGAACCCAAAACTTATATATGATACTATGTTTTAAATAATTAGAATAAATGCCTGTATTTATTTTATATATTTGCTCGTATTAACTAATTACAATACATTCATTTAGAATCAAGCGCTCAACTAGTACAAATACTATACAAAATATAATGTTGCTGAGTTTTCTTTGAAAATAAAAAATTTTGTTGTTTTTCAGAAAATAGCTAGTGTGATACATAACAATTTCTAGGTGTTTTTCTTAGCATACAAAACAATGTGGGATTCATCCAAATTTTTCTCTAGGGAGATTTAACGAAGAGAGGCGATTTCCTATCTGAATTGTGAAGTCCATAAAATCCAGAAAATTCACAAAAATAGTAATTATTTTATAGGCCCAAAGAAAAATTCAGGAAAATTCTTTTGATCGAAGAAAGTTCCCGGAAATTTCTTTTGACCACAGAGAGATCCAGAAAATTTCTTTTCACCAAACAAAAATCCAAAAAAAATCTTTTGCCCAAAACAAATCCAGAAAAAAATGCTTGTAATACAGGTCATCGACCGTTTCAGTGTCAAAATACTCTCCCCCACCATCTGGACCAGCCTTATTTGTGCAGTTACACTCTAAATAGGCCCAAAGAAACAGCGCAAAATAGAAGAGGGAGTCCAAAAAAAGAAGAAATTAATATTTAAGTAGGCATCGTCCTTAAGAATTAGATCGAGTCTAGCAGGTCTACGATAAGATCATATTTGATAAGAATTTTTAAAGAGTCAGATTCAAAGAATTTGATTTTTAAAAGGTGAGTCTAGTTCTTACCAAACCTTCCAAATTCTAAGGGTCGGGTTATAAAGGGTGACGGGTAAGAGCTTAATATATATTTTTTATTGATTATATATTTTAATATTAATTTATGTTATACTTAATAATTTCTTTAATTTTGTTGCTTATTGAATTTAACAAAGTGTTTTTGAGATTTAATTGCAGAATTCTAAGAAGCTTCAAAGGAATGAAGAAGAAATGGTCAAAATCAATTCAGGAGGTTTCTATACAGATATAGGATCATATTCATTGTATAGATATAATTCAAAATCTTATATTCTTCATAATTATGCAAGGAAAAGACTCTGTCGCAGAGAACCGTTATAACGATTCAATACATATCTCATTTTTTTAATAAGTTCTATGTGCATAGAAATTAGCCAAAAGTTAACAGAGTGTATCGTTATGTAACGCTTCATAAAGCGTTACAATGATTCAATACACTTACTGAAAATATTCTAAGTTCTTTGTGAGCAGAAATAAGCTAAAATTAATAGAGTGTATCGTTATGTAACGTTTCATAAAGTGTTCAACGATTAACTGAGTCGTTATAACATTTCTGAAGATCAGTAGACTTGTTAGAAGGTTGGTCAAACAAGTCAAAGCGTTGTAACGGTTCTGTAAATCGTTCAACGTCTCTGTAGAACGTTATAACGTTTCATCCTATTCATTTTTGAATCGTTATAATGTTTCAATATAATTTTGACAAGAGGTATTCTTGGAAATTTAAGACTTTCATTATGAAATGTTATAACAATTTATGAATCGTTATAACGTTTTCAAGCGCAATAATACTAGTTTTTATGTTAATGACTTATAAAAGCGATGTTCTGGGTATAAAAATTGATAAAAAAAAATAGTCAACATTCTTTATAACCCAGAGTATCCGTCTGCAATCAATTGAGTTGATTACTCCCTTTATAAATTACAAAAATAAAAGATCTTGACTTAGCCAAATCTATAGACATTCTTATGCAATCCTTAGTTCTTTACTCTCATGAGTGTTGTTTCAAATTTTCTCTTTGAGCTTTAATTGCTCATTTATTATTCTCTTTATTACAGTTTTTAGTATTCTTACACTTGTTTTGTGAAGAAGTTAAAGTTTCTATATTGTACCTGAATTTTTTAGTAATAAAGCAGCACCATTTGTGGGTGAGACCCGGAGACGTAGGCATTGTTATAGCCGAACTCCGTTAACATTTTGTAGTGTTCCTTATAATTTATGTGCTTTGTGGGTAATAATCATCAATCATTTCAAAAATTATCAATTTATATTTGTATAAAATTATTAAATTATGCCTTTCAGTTTTAGCATTTTATTTATTTTTTAAGTATAATTAATATATTATAAAATATTAAAAAAAAGGTCTGAAAAAGATCGGATAAAGGTCTAATTAGAAATGCCTAATTTTTAAAGATTAATCTCGGTCCTTGAGAAGTTTGTCCTTCAAGATTATAAAAAGTCAGGCCAGATTTGTGAGATTCGATTAAGAATCGAGTTTTTTAAAAAGTCGGCCGGACCGATTTCAAAAACCGAGCTTTTATAAACTATACCTACACTTAAGTCTCAAAGCATTCCCCATTTCTAATTTAGTGATTTGAAGAAATAGTTTTCAGTTCCTGACCTTTTACCATACAAAAAGCTCTTGAAATAATACAATTACACAAATCAAGGAAAATATTTTCTGAATTTTATTTAATAAAAGGTTGCCAACTTATGTTGGTCTTTTGCAGAGCAGAGACAAATGGCCTACTAGTTTAAGTGATAACTAATTAGAATAATCTTAAAAATTTCTATAAATATAAAGTAAAATTATGAACTAGATTCTCATCTTTCTCTCAAAAAAAAGAAGGCACAACAGAGAGAAGTCAGTGTATGTCAGGGGCGGATCTAGTATGAACTAGGGGGCAACTGCCCCCTGGATTTTGAAAAATAATATTTTCAGTAATTCCCTTCCCCTGCTGATTGTTTAATTATGTTTATTGAGAAAAAATATTTAATATCGTGCATAATGAAATAATTATACAAAAATTTCAAAATATGAAGTTCCGTAGAGGAAAACTTTCCTCGTCAACTTGATTATTTATTACTTTGAGTTTTATTTTTGTTGTTATTTTTAATATATAAAAGGATATTATTTTGATGGTTTTTTTATTAGATAAGAATATATAATTAATTATTATTATTATTATTATTATTATTATTTAAAACCCGATTAGTTAATGAATTTGAACCCGATAAACTATTATAATCTAATAATTGCCCCCCTCCCCTCCCTGACCGAAATCATGCATCTGCTCCCTGATGTATGTTGCTATTATATTGTGGCAATATTCGTTTCTAATTGATGCGATTTATCTTCATCCGTCTGATCTTACAAAGCGCGAGAAGTTTTATTTGATTGAGTTTGTGCTGGACCAACAAGATTAGTAATTCGGTCTATAACTAGAACCTAATTAACTAACAAGTGAAACTCAAAATGAGTGTGGGGGCTATAAGTAATATGAAGAACCGAATTCAATAATTTGGGAAGTCAATTGAATAGTAAGGGAAAAAAAATTAGGGACATGATCTAGCAAATTATGTAATAATTCATGTGGCAAAATTCAAAAACAGCTTTTTTTCTTAAATTTTATTAAAACAAAAAGGCCTGTAAATTTTGGTAACTATGAAAATAACTAGTAAATGGTTTCAAACATCTATTATTACATATTCAGTTGATGCACCTAACAAACAGAGGAACTTTTTCAATCATATTTGAAACTTCAAATAAACTAACAAAGAAATACAAAAGATGTCCTCCAGTGTGGGAGGTTGCAACTCGTAAGTTTGAAATTCAGTTTGAAAGCAGTATGAAAGTATTCCCATTTTTATCTTTAAAAAATGCAAAAAGGTGAAATATAATTCACTAAGCAACCTGAAGACATTTCCCAAGTGCGATCAGAGTGGTCTAATTTCATGTTCGATACATTTAATTCTAGATGTAAAATTTGATCGTGTGCACAATATTGTTTCTATTAGTACAAAAACAGGTGGCTCTTGCCATTTATTTCCAAAAAAAGGGAAGTAACAACTAGAAATCACAAAAGTGAGATGCGCTGAATATGTGACTGATGCTGTTCTTTCCAATTACAAGCAAATTAGGTGTCCTCACAAATCTATTAGCATTTTGAGAACTACACTTTAATTTAGTGGAATATATATATATATATATATATATATATATATATAGTAAAGCTAGCGTGCTCCTAGGAGCACGAAACCTCTCCATAATCCTAACTCAAAAAATATATCAAATAATCTCTAAATTTTGATTTATCACTCTCATTAAATTCTTCATAGTGAAATCTTATGGGTACAAAAAAATTTATGTCTATGCATAAAAAGTTGTATGAATATCCTTTTTGAATATTTAAAGTTGGAGGACTAGGATCTCACATCTTATTTATCAGTAAAAAAAATTAGCTGCCAACTTTTATGATCTTAAAACATGAAAGAAAATGAAAGAGAGTTCTCCCTCCAAAATTTTGTTACCTTACTATAGTTTTTTTTTCTCATTTTCTTAAAGCATGAGTAGATCTAATATATAGTAACACAATATTAAACATACTATATCGTGTTTGAAGAATGATAAAACAACAAAATAGTGACAACTTACAAAATGCATTAGAACCACTTTAATTAGCTACATAGTATGTTTTTGCATTTTTTTTTCATAGCACTAGTACCATCTAATTGTAGAGATAAAGATAACTAATTATTGAACCCTCTTTTTTCTTATTAATTTGGAGAAGTAACAAGAAGCAGACATTCTTGCCAAAGTTACAAAGTTGTGATAAATAATGTAGCATGAGGAATTTAAAGTGAATTGATAGTTAGTTAATGGTTATCCATGCAAATCATACATCTAATATAGGAATTAAGAATTATTATAAAAGGACATTGGTGGTTAGCCCATCACTTACAACTAAATGCATGTTTTCACTTTTCAGCATGGAATCAAATGTGTATATTTAGTGCTACATAATGTGTGTTTCCTATCAAATCACCTAACAAATATTCGCACACGCGCGCATACTACCTAGCACGGTAGTAACCTAATGTGTCTCAATTGGATTTTCCAAAATTTCAATGGTAATTTTCACGTCAATTAATTCGAATCAATACGTACTAGATCATTAAAATGAATTGAAAGGATAAGGCATGAATAATGATGCTATTATACCGAATCATAAATTATATACGAATTCATATTATTTGAATGGATCAGAAATAGTATTCTGGTTCAATCCAATAGCTAATTTTTTTTCTATTCAGCATTTGATCAAGATGTCTATGAAAATAATTTGAATAAAAAAATATTAAACTCTTATCATAACTCAATTTTGTTTTATGGATGATGTCCATGATGGTTTAATTACTTGATTTAAAATTATGCGCATGTTAGGACATTAGAGTGTCAATGTCCAAACATATAGGTGATTACTATGTAATATCTACGATCTTTCTAATTTGACCCGTTCTACCCAAAAATAAAACAATTCTCTGGAGTTTTTAAAACCTAATTACCCATCCATCTCCACTTTTATTTATCTTGCGATGTAGTTTTAAAGAACGACTCGAATGGTTGACGTTACACTTTGATGAAGGAGGGTTAGACCTAATACTTATTTTCCTGCTTGATTATTTTACGATATATACTACATTTAATATACGATGATGATAGCTTTAAATTTATTTACTGAGGGGTTTCTTATGGATCAATTTTTTTGTCGGTTAGTATAATTTATTGTATATCACAGCTATTAATTTATGTTATACTACATATAATGTAAATTTTGTTTTGTAGTGGAATTAAATTTATTCTTAGTTTCTTATATATGGATCATGCTATTTTTTTAATACTTTCTGAACTCTTAATAAATAATTATGTCAAATAGTTACATAAAATCATCAATTAGATGTATAAGTAAAGAGAAGGGATCACAATTGATAACGGTTATTGTGCAATCTTACTTTTAAATAATTTTGAAATTTTGTTGAACGTTAGGAAAGTTTGTGAATATACTTTTGAGCTTGCATATATTGTATTTAAATTTGAAATAATTTGAAGTATTATTTAATAATTCATCAAAGAGTATTAAGTTTTTATAAATGATCACTATATGACTTGACCATTTTTACGGACCATCATATGAAACTTAAAATAAACACAATCAAAATGTAACAAAGTGTTCAACAATATGTTTATATAAAATAGACTATGATGAAAATGTTTGCACTTTGATCCAAAATGCAAATACTTCAAAATATATTTTGTCATTTTTAAAATTTTGATTACGTTGTTCAATATATAAATCCTTAATCATTTATGTCAAAGCATTGTAGAATATAAAATTTTATTTTTCTTGAGTTTTTAAAGTATTTTTGGCAATGGTTTCTGTGAGAGAGTTTTTGCAAATTTGAAACCCGAATGAAACTTTTTATGAGCATTTAAAAATTTGAATGGCTTAAAATCTGATCTTTACTAAATAATAATAATAAATAAATGAGTAATATCAATTCTTTACCGTTTCACAACCGTTATTTGTTTCTAAATAGTTGCGCACTCACCAATTGAAATTGTTACCAACTGATTCCATTAATTATAATTTAATATTTCATCACATTAAATCTAAATTAATGGTTCGTTATATATGGTGGCCAGCCCCTTCATATAAGTTATTTCTTACCCTTATATATTACTATATTTTTTTAATAAGTTAGTTTTATAAATATATTCTATAAAATCTTAAAATAATATGAAATTAGTTATTTTTTATTAAATTTCTAGCATCTAGTGTGTTCTGTTAGAATGAGAAGTAGCATAAAACAAAAAAAAAGTATAAAAAAAAAGAATAAAAAACTAGTATATTATCCAGTATCCGAAGTCATGGCATGAGGGGCAACTCTAGAGAATTTTTAGTGGACAGCATCTGCCAACCCTTCAAAAACATAAATAAATATCAACACTGTACGGCTCTTGTTTAAAACTTGAAAGATTCGATAATCAATGTATATTTTCGAAAATTTAGATGAATGGAGTATATATCGTATTGGATATGAATTTAGGAATATGAGTCCTTTCAATAATTAAACAGGATTATAAAATGGATATTTCTTAAATCTAATATTGATGAAGGCTATAAGTATTCAAATTTAAACTTTGTTGTTCAAATTTTAAAAGAAATTATTCTTTCACATTTAAAAACACTTTTTAAAAATATATGTTTCAAAATTTGAGTCAGAAACTATGTATTTTTTGAAAATATTTATACTTACTATTGTATGCAAATATGTACACAAATAAATTGTGCAAATAAAAATATATAATTATCACTATTCCTTTAAAATTGTCGAGTTTAACGTTGATACATTGAATATTCGTCCCAAGTTTAGAATTATCAAAGTCAACCATAAACATTTTGCTATGTAGCCGTTGGAATGGTAGCGTCTATCAAATGTCAATTGCTTGGGACAGCGTGGCCTCTCTTTGTCGTCTCTGCTCCCACAACCACCGTCCGATCAAACATTTAAGGAACATATATTTTCTCATTGCACCCCTGCAAAACCTCTAAATATTATTGGCATGTATTCTTTTTGTAAATTAATTAATTAAAGAAAATCTAGAGCTGAGGCAACAACCCAATTAATGAAGAGTGGGGATCCATTGACAATGGGTTATTTTGACAATTTTGACAATGGACCTCAAAATAAATATAAAAAAATCTTAAAAAAATATTATAAATATATTTTTCTACTCATTTAAATTTCATGCAATTTTATTATCGTTTGATAGTCCATCAAAGACTATTAAATTGAAACCATTGCAAATTGCATGAAAATTTGATGATTTTTAATGAACTATCAAACGATAATAAAATTGTATGAAATTTGAATGATCATCAATCCATAGGTAGAAGAATACATCTATAATTTTATTTTCTATTTTTAAGATTTTTTTATATTTATTTAGAGATTCATTGTCAATGTTATTAAAATAACTCATTGTCAACCGATCCCTTCTCTTTAATGAAATGCATGTCTATCTATCTACCAGCTAAGAATCGGTGTCCTTCCTCCAGTCTCCAGACACAATAATGAAATTTTCATTTGTGTTTTTAATATTTTACATGTGTTTTTTTTTTTGTATAAACTGATAATCTTGTACTTCCCGTGATAAATCATGCATGTATGCAAAGTCCCGTGCTTGTTGTGCATACTTCAATTATTTTTTAAAATAAAATTGCAAATCGATTGATAGATATCAATTCGTTTTCATTCTTATTATTAAAAAAGAGCTTTTAAAACCGTACGTACTTTAGTTGTAAAATATATTGAAAGGATAAAACCAAAACCTATCATGTAGACTTTAATGCTACACACACACACACACATCGTATATAAATTCTTCTCTTGTCACAAATTTTGTTTGCAAATTATTAAACATCAGTAAATTAAGGTTCACTAAATGAGATACGCATGCATTTCAATCAAGAAAAATGTACAAAATATCACTGATCATAATTACACTTTATCTTCTAGCTTTCTCCTTCAAATGCAAAACTTACTAATTAAGCTACTATTTTTTTGTTTGTCTTTCATGCATGCACTAACTTACGTCATGAGAATTGAGAAAAAGTACTCATGCGAACAGAGATGACTAGGCATTGCATGTTAAATAATAAAAAAAAACGAATAACAAGAACTAGATTTCTTGGTCAAAGGGTATAAAAAGGGTTGGTCCATTGCATCATCTCAATCTTAGTCAAGTACACTACTTTTTTTTTATAAAAGCAAACATAGTCAAGCACAATACTAATAAACAAATAGCTTTGGGCTTCAATGCAAATATCTGAAAATTTGTGTATTGTAGATATGCGGATGTGAGTTCTCTTCGCTTGGTTGGAATATCAGTCTCAATACTCAACGTCTTAATTATTATATAATTTGTCTATGTTTTTATTTCTTTATTTTACTGTGCTGTGCATGATACGTAATTACTTATTGTTATTTTTTTTACATCTCTTTTGTTTCGTGTACCAACTTTTTTATATGGTCATTATCAACCCAAATTGTCTTGGTGAAACATTTAATCATAAATTTGGCAACATCTAGTGTAGTTGATGCATTCATTCAGCGATACCACCTGTTTAATTTCCTACCTACATGCAGTTAATTAAAATGTTATATGAAAGTACCGAACGGTCGGAAAGAAATTATATGAGATACGTTCCACCTGTTTTCTCCTACCTGCATTCAATTAATTAACATGTTCAATTTTTTTTAGAAACTAAATTATTATATTTCTTCCTAAAAAGGATGAAAAGTTTCGTGATTGAAAAAAAATTCTAAACTGTAAGTAACGATAATTTGTGAGTTTATTATTTTATTTTTGCAAAAGTACAATTATAAAAAATTCTAAAAAAATAAAAATATATATAATGTAAATTACATTGAGCAATTCGACTATGATGGTTCAATTTTTAACATAAAATTTGGAAGCTTACTTTGATAAGCACCTTACTACAAAATTGAGGTTGTGAAGAACATGTGATCCAAAAAGACATATTAGCATCAACCATCAGGCTTTTCAAAAAAAAAAAAGCATCAGCCATCAGGATTAATTCTTCTTTATAGCAATTAAAGTGTTCAACAAAAATAATAAAATATTAATTTGTATACAAACCATATAAATTAATCAGGTTAATATATATCATCCAACACATACGAAATGTTGGTTGATATAATTTACTACTTCTAATATAATATCCCCACACAAATGTAATCCAAATTGACAGATAATGGAGCTCTGATTAATTATTAATTAATTAGTTAATTTCCCAACTCTGACAAAACAAGAGCTAGGCAGCTAGCTAAAAAAAATATAAAATAAAATAAATAACAGAAAGTGTTGAGGGGGGATCTGCAACTTGGCATAGTATCTGAGCCTCCTGGGGGTAGTTGATATGTTGCGCCTCAACGGTCGCGGCCATGTACCCCGTAGGTCGTAGTGGAGAGCGTAGTGCGATCAGAGCCGTCCGATTAAGCTTTGTCTCTCTATCGTGCGATTCGGACGTCCCAGCTACTCCGCCTAGATGTGAGGTTGATCTTGATCCTCTCTCTTTCTCCGGATTAGCATGACCTTAATGCTCCTGTCTTAGATCCTCTCCATTCAAAGCAGCATGAGACGTACCTGTTTGTTCTAAATAAAATTAAGATTCAGATTGAATTATTCTTTTTGAAAGAAATATATATTATATAAGCTTTTATTTGTGACCTTTGATTTTGTTTTTTTTTCCTAAATATTTTTTAGGCAATGATTCTGATGTAAATGAGTTTCGCTCTCGTTATGTTTAAACTGGAGAGCAAGAAAAGGCGCTACTAATTTTATATTCTTTCAAAAGCGTCAGGGAAAGAGAATGGCGCCAAAAATAGACTCGAGTGCGCGCCCGCGCCATTCAACAACTTGCACGACGCGTACATCTTAACGGATTTAGCCTAATCCCTACAATTCTTTACAATGCACTGTTTTTCATACTTTGCCACTTTGGTCCACTTAATCCTGTATTCCTGTTGGTTCTTATCTTATCCGTTAAACCGTTACGATCATGGAATTTGACTTTAATCCAAACACTTATTATGTCTAAATTCTTAAAACAAATCCCACAAATTGTTCATGGACAAAGATTTTGTAATTCTTAATGTATAAGTATGGTTAAGTATGCTACATCATCACTTTTCTTCTATATATTTTTATTTTATTTAAATTTTTTAATCTGCTTAAATTTAATAATTTATATTTTTTTTCTCATTTAAAATAGATGGATAATAAAATATACTTGAGGTAAATTTTAACTTTTAAAATGATCCAACTTTTTAGTATTATTCTTATAGATTATCATGTTTAATAATAATAATAAATATTATTATTATTATTATATATATTTTTATTATTTAAAAAATATATTCAATTTTTCTTGATGTATTTTTTTATTAAATATATTTAATATTTGTATATTTCTAATTATTTATCAAATACTATTTTATGGGATCAAATTCGAATTACAGTTCTAATATTTTTTTAATAGTTAAACAAAGTTGTGCGCGCAACAAATGCAAATATTTACAACTTCAATTTAAATTAAAAAAACTGTTGCAATCATCTGCACCGGTATAATGTTCTTGTAATTTTCTAATGAGAAGGGATCGGTTGACAATGGTTTATTTTGATAACCTTAACAATGGACTTCTAAATAAATATAAAAAAAAAATTAAAAATAGAAAAAAAAAATTAAAGATGTGCTCTTCTACCTTTAGATTGATGGTCATTCAAATTTCATACAATTTCATTATCGTTTGATAGTCCATCAAAGAACATCAAATTTTTATGTAATTTATAACGGTTTCAATTTAACGGTTTTCGATGAACTATTAAATAATAATGAAATTACATAAAATTTGAATGACTATCAATCTAAATATAGAAGAACATGTCTATAATTTTTTTCCATTTTTAAATTTTTTTTATATTTATTTAGAAGTCTATTGTCAAGATTATCAAAGTAACTCATTGTCAATGGATCCCACTCTTTTCTAATATGCAATACTAATCAGATGGATCAGATCAAGAGAGATAAAGCTGAAATTAAGAGAGATATATACTGTAAGGATTAATATATTGAAAGATTTATTATACACTGCAACCATACACTTGTCAAGCTTTTGTAGTATATGTGAACTAAAAAAATAATTTGGGTGGTTACGTGGTTGCATCAGGTACATTTGTTATTTGTTTATGCCTCACGGGTGCATCTGTATATTAAATTTGGATGGTATAATGATTCCAGGATATCCTAGTAATTTTAAACTCTCCAACGGCTTAACCTAATTCCCTTCTTTGTTTTGCACATGGGAGTACATTATTGAAGTCATATTTTATTTGAGTGGTTTAGTTGGAATGCTAGATGAGGTCATTAGCTAGCTAGCAAGGTTAACTGAAATTAATATGTAATATACATCGCTCTCTAACTGAAATTATAGGTTCGTCCGTCTTTTTCTTAAGAAAAAAAAATAGAATTAAAATACTACTATTTTTAAAAACAATTTTGAGGTTTTGACTTGCTGCATGGCTAAAATTATCCTAACATTGTTGGTTTTTTTCCTTTTCTATAACTATCAAACAAAAAGAAAAGAATAGAAAGTAGATAGATATATGAGTGCCCAACTGCCCACAACTCTTGACAAAACAACGGATGAGAGCACCTCATTATTCTATCGGTTACTTGAATACTTTCTCTAATCAATTTGATTAATTAGTCGTTGTATGAAAACTACTAAGAATATGTTCTAAATAAGCTTTAAAAAAAATCA
This sequence comes from Schoenoplectus triqueter, assembly GCA_964058805.1. Classification (NCBI taxonomy): domain Eukaryota; kingdom Viridiplantae; phylum Streptophyta; class Magnoliopsida; order Poales; family Cyperaceae; genus Schoenoplectus; species Schoenoplectus triqueter. The sequence goes on from CAXKVV010001872.1 coordinate 30,285, forward strand.
CGGTTCTTAATTGTAAGACAATAGTTTCAAGTTAAAACGATTTAAACAAAATTATTTAATGACATTTAACGATTGTAATGGTTTAAATGAAATTTTTTACTTAACATTATTAAAGACTTCGTTTAAATGGTTAAAATATTTTTTTTTAAAAAACTTAGTTCCAAACGTTAGTATTATTAATTAATTAATTATTCTTCATATTAAAGCAAATAGATACATCTATAAATAAAGCACCAACTACAAAAACCAACTGGCTTAAGCCTTTTCCTTCCACTTCAACCCCCTTCAACACGCACATAACCACAAGCAAAAGAGAACCAATAAACAAGATG
>CAXKVV010001873.1:0-35114 GCA_964058805.1 Schoenoplectus triqueter
TTAATGTTTTGCGCGCCCGGACTCGTTTTCGGCGGTCTCGAGGGCGTCCGGTCCCGTTTTAATGTTTTGCGCGCCCGGACTCGTTTTCGGCGGTCTCGAGGGCGTCGAGTCCCGTTTTCATGTTTTGCGCGCCCGGACTCGTTTTTGGCGGTACCGAGGGCGTCGGGTCCCGTTTTAATGTTTTGCGCGCCCGGACTCGTTTTCGGCGGTCTCGAGGGCGTCGGGTCCCGTTTTCTTGTTTTGCGCCCCCGGACTCGTTTTCGGCAGTACCGAGGGCGTCGGGTCCCGTTTTAATGTTTTGCGCGCCCGGACTCGTTTTCGGCGGTCTCGAGGGCGTCAGGTCCCGTTTTAATGTTTTGCGCGCCCGGACTCGTTTTCGGCGGTCTCGAGGGCGTCGGGTATCGTTTTCACGTTTTGCGCGCCCGAACTCATTCTCGGCGGTACTGAGCTTGTCGGGTCCCAGACTCATTTTCGGCGGTATCGAGGGCGTCGGGTATCGTTTTCATGTTTTACGCACCAGAACTCATTTTCGGCCATACTGAGGGCGTCGGGTCCCGTTTTCATGTTTTGCGCGCCCGGACTTGTTTTCGGCGGTACCGAGGGCGTCGGGTCCCGTTTTCACGTTTTGCGTGCCCGGACTCGTTTTCGGCGGTCTCGAGGGAGTCGGGTCCCGTTTTCATGCTTTGCACCCCCGGACTCGTTTTCGGCGGTACCGAGGGCGTCGGGTCCCGTTTTCACGTTTTTCGTGCCCGGACTCGTTTTCGACGGTACCGAGGGCGTCGGGTATCGTTTTCATGTTTTGCGCGCCCGGACTCGTTTTCGGCGATACCGAGGGCGTCGGGTCCCGTTTTCATGTTTTGTGCGCCCGGACTCGTTTTCGGCGGTCTCGAGGGCGTCGGGTCTCATTTTCGGCGGTATCGAGGGCGTCGGGTATCGTTTTCATGTTTTGCGCGCCCGAATTCATTTTCGGCGGTACCGAGGGCGTCGGGTCCCGTTTTCATGTTTTGCGCGCCCTAGACTCATTTTCGGCGGTACCGAGGGCGTCGGGTCTCGTTTTCATGTTTTGCGCGCCCTTGACTCGTTTTCGGCGGTACCGAGGGCATCGGGTCCCGTGTAAATGTTTTGCGCGCCCGGACTCATTTTCGGCGATACCGAGGGCGTCGGGTCCCGTTTTAAAGTTTTGCGCGTCCGGACTCATTTTTCGCGGTCTCGAGGGCGTCGGGTCCCGTTTTCATGTTTTGCGCGCCCGGACTCGTTTTCGGCGGTACCGAGGGCGTCGGGTCCCGTTTTCATGTTTTGCACGCCCGGACTCATTTTCGGCGGTACCGAGGGCGTCGGGTCCCGTTTTCATGTTTTCCGCGCCCGGACTTGTTTTCGGCGGTACCGAGGGCGTCGGGTCATGTTTTCATGTTTTGCGCGCCCGGACTCGTTTTCGGTGGTACCGAGGGCGTCGGGTCCTGTTTTCACGTTTTGCGCGCCCGGACTCCTTTTCGGCGATATCGAGGGCGTCGGGTCTCGTTTGAATGTTTTGCGCGCCCGGACTCATTTTCGGCGGTCTCTAGGGCGTCGGGTATCGTTTTCACGTTTTGCGCGCCCGAACTCATTTTCGGCGGTACCGAGCTCGTCGGGTCCCAGACTCATTTTCGGCGGTATCGAGGGCGTCGGGTCCCGTTTTCATGTTTTGCGCGCCCGGACTCGTTTTCGGCGGTAGCGAGGGTGTCGGGTCCCGTTTTCATGTTTTGCGCGCCCGGACTCGTTTTCGGCGGTACCGAGGGCGTCGGGTCCCGTTTACATGTTTTGCGCCCCCGGACTCGTTTTCGGCGGTACCGAGGGCGTCGGGTCCCATTTTCACATTTTGCGCGCCCGGACTCGTTTTCGGCGGTACCGAGCTCGTCAGGTCCCGGACTCATTTTCGGCGGCACCGAGGGCGTCGGGTCCCGTTTTCAAGTTTTGCGCGCCCGGACTCGTTTTCGGCGGTGCCGAGGGCGTCGGGTCCCGTTTTCACGTTTTGCGCGCTCGGACTCTTTTTCGGCGGTACCGAGGTTGTCGGGTCCCGTTTTCATGTTTTGCGCGCCCAGACTCGTTTTCGGCGATATCGACGGCGTCGGGTCTCATTTTTATGTTTTGCGCGCCCGGACTCGTTTTCGGCGATACCGAGGGCGTCGGGTCTTGTTTTCATGTTTTGCGCGCCCGGACTCATTTTCAGCGATAGCGAGGGTGTCGGGTCCCGTTTTCATGTTTTGCGCGCCCGGACTCGTTTTCGTCGGTACCGAGGGCGTCGGGTCACGTTTTCATGTTTTGCGCGCCCGGACTCGTTTTCGGCGGTACCGAGGGCGTCGGGTCCCGTTTTAATGTTTTGCGCGCCCGGACTCGTTTTCGACGGTCTCGAGGGCATCGGGTCCCGTTTTCATGTTTTGCGCGCCTGGACTCTTTTTTGGCGGTACCGAGGGCGTCGGGTCACATTTTCAGGTTTTGCGCGCCCGGACTCGTTTTCGGCGGGCGTGGGGTCCCGTTTTAATGTTTTGTGCGCTCGGACTCGTTTTTGGCGGAACCGAGGGCGTCGGGTCCCATTTTCACGTTTTGCGCGCCCGGACTCGTTTTCGACGGTACCGAGGAAGTCGGGTCCCGTTTTAATGTTTTGCGCGCCCGGACTCGTTTTCGGCGGTCTCGAGGGCGTCGGGTCTCATTTTCATGTTTTGCGCGCCCGGACTCGTTTTCGGCGGTACCGAGGGCGTCGGGTCCCGTTTTAATGTTTTGCGCGCCCGGACTCGTTTTCGGCGGTCTCGAGGGCGTCGGGTCCCGTTTTCATGTTTTGCGCGCCCGGACTCGTTTTCGGCGGTACCGAGGGCGTCGGGTCCCGTTTTCATGTTTTGCGCGCCCGGACTCGTTTTCGGCGGTACCGAGGGCGTCGGGTCACATTTTCATGTTTTGCGCGCCCGGACTCATTTTCGGCTGTACCGAGGGCGTGGGGTCCCGTTTTAATGTTTTGTGCGCTCGGACTCGTTTTTGGCGGTACCGAGGGCGTCGGATCCCGTTTTAATGTTTTGCGCCCCCGGACTCGTTTTCGGCGGAACCGAGGGCGTCGGGTCCCATTTTCACGTTTTGCGCGCCCGGACTCGTTTTCGACGGAACCGAGGAAGTAGGGTATCGTTTTTATGTTTTGCGTGCCCGGACTCGTTTTCGGCGGTACCAAGGGCTTCGGGTCCTATTTTCACGTTTTGCGCGCCCGGACTCATTTTCGGCGATACCGAGGGCGTCGGGTCTTGTTTTCATTTTTTTTTGCGCCCGGACTCGTTTTCGGCGATACCGAGGGCGTCGGGTCCCGTTTTAATGTTTTGCGCGCCCGGACTCGTTTTCGGCGATACCGAGGGCGTCGGGTCCCGTTTTCATGTTTTGGGCGCCCGGACTCGTTTTCGGCGGTCTCGAGGGCGTCGGGTCCCGTTTTCGGAGGTACCGAGGGCGTCGGGTATCGTTTTCATGTTCTGCGCGCCCGAACTCATTTTCGGCGGTACCGAGGGCGTCGGGTCCCGTTTTCATGTTTTGCGCGCCCTAGACTCGTTTTCGGCGGTACCGAGGGCGTCGGGTCTCGTTTTCATGTTTTGCGCGCCCTAGACTCGTTTTCGGCGGTACCGAGGGCGTCGGGTCCCATTTTAATTCTTTGCGCGCCCGGACTCGTTTTCGGCGGTACCGAGGGCGTCGGGTCCTGTTTTTATGTTTTGCGCTCCCGGACTCGTTTTCGGCGGTCTCGAGGGCGTCGGGTCCCGTTTTCTTGTTTTGCGCCCCCGGACTCGTTTTCGGCGGTACCGAGGGCGTCGGGTCCCGTTTTAATGTTTTGCGCGCCCGGACTCGTTTTCGGCGGTACCGAGGGCGTCGGGTCCCGTTTTAATGTTTTGCGCGCCCGGACTCGTTTTCGGCGGTACCGAGGGCGTCGGGTCCCGTTTTAATGTTTTGCCCGCCCGGACTCGTTTTCGGCGGTTTCGAGGGCGTCGCGTCCTGTTTTCATATTTTGCGCGCCCGGACTCGTTTTCGGCGGTACCGAGGGCGTCTGGTCCCGTTTTAATGTTTTGCGCGCCCGGACTCGTTTTCGGCGGTCTCGAGGGCGTCGGGTCCCGTTTTCATGTTTTGCGCGCTAGAACTCGTTTTCGGCGGTACCGAGGTCGTCGGGTCCCGTTTTAATGTTTTGCGCGCCCGAACTCGTTTTCGGCGGTCTCGAGGGCGTCGGGTCCCGTTTTCATGTTTTGCGCGCCCGGACTCGTTTTCGGCGATACCGAGGGCGTCGGGTTCCGTTTTCGGCGGTATCGAGGGCGTCGGGTATCGTTTTCTTGTTCTGCGCGCCCGAACTCATTTTCGGCGGTACCGAGGGCGTCGGGTCCCGTTTTCATGTTTTGCGCGCCCTAGACTCGTTTTCGGCGGTACCGAGGGCGTCGGGTCTCGTTTTCATGTTTTGCGCGCCCTAGACTCGTGTTCGGCGGTACCGAGGGCGTCGGGTCCCGTTTTCATGTTTTGCGCGCCCGAACTCATTCTCGGTGGTAGCGAGGGCGTCGGGTATCGTTTTCATGTTTTGCGCTCCCGAACTCATTTTCAGCGGTACCGAGGGCGTCGGGTCCCGTTTTCATGTTTTGCGCTCCCGTACTCATTTTTGGCGGTAACGAGGGCGTCGGGTCCTGTTTTCACGTTTTGCGCGCCCGGACTCGTTTTCGGCGATATCGAGGGCATCGGGTCTCGTATTAATGTTTTGCACGCCCGGACTCGTTTTCGGCGGTCTCGAGGGCGACGGGTATCGTTTTCACGTTTTGCGCGCTCGAACTCATTTTCGGCGGTACCGGGCTCGTCGGGTCCCAGACTCATTTTCGGCGGTATCGAGGGCGTCGGGTAACGTTTTCATGTTTTACGCGCCAGAACTCATTTTCGGCCATACTGAGGGTGTCGGGTCCCGTTTTCATGTTTTACGCGCCCGGACTCGTTTTCGGCGGTACCGAGGGCGTCGGGACCCGTTTTCACGTGTTGCGCGCCCGGACTCATTTTTGGCGGTACCGAGGTTGTCGGGTCCCGTTTTTATGTTTTGCGCGCCCGGACTCGTTTTCGGCGGTACCGAGGGCGTCGGGTCCCGTTTTAATGTTTTGCGCCCCCGGACTCGTTTTCGGCGGTCTCGAGGGCGTCGGGTCCCGTTTTCATGTTTTGCGCGCCCGGACTCGTTTTCGACGGTACCGAGGAAGTCGGGAATCGTTTTTATGTTTTGTGCGCCCGGACTCGTTTTCGGCGGTACCGAGGGCGTCGGGTCCTGTTTTCACGTTTTGCGCGCCCGGACTCGTTTTCGGCGATATCGAGGGCGTCGGGTCCTGTTTTCACGTTTTGCGCGCCCGGACTCGTTTTCGGCGATATCGAGGGCGTCGGGTCGCGTTTTTATGTTTTGCGCGCCCGGACTCGTTTTCGGCGATACCGAGGGCGTCGGGACTTGTTTTCATTTTTTTTGCGCCCGGACTCGTTTTCGGCGATACCGAGGACGTCGGGTCCCGTTTTCATGTTTTGGGCGCCCGGACTCGTTTTCGTCGGTCTCGAGGGCGTCGGGTCCCGTTTTCATGTTTTGGGCGCCCGGACTCGTTTTCGTCGGTCTCGAGGGCGTCGGGTCCCGTTTTCGGAGGTACCGAGGGCGTCGGGTATCGTTTTCATGTTCTGCGCGCCCGAACTCATTTTCGGCGGTACCGAGGACGTCGGGCGTCGTTTTCATGTTTTGCGCACCTGAACTCATTTTCGGCGATACCGAGGGCGTCGGGTCCCATTTTCATGTTTTGCGCGCCCTAGACTCGTTTTCGGCGGTACCGAGGGCGTCGGGTCTCGTTTTCATGTTTTGCGCGCCCTAGACTCGTTTTCGGCGGTACCGAGGGCGTCGGGTCCCGTTTTAATGTTTTACGCTCTCGGACTCGTTTTCGGCGGTACCGAGGGCGTCGAGTCCCGTTTTAATGTTTTGCGCGCCCGGACTCGTTTTCGGCGGTCTCGAGGGCGTCCGGTCCCGTTTTAATGTTTTGCGCGCCCGGACTCGTTTTCGGCGGTCTCGAGGGCGTCGAGTCCCGTTTTCATGTTTTGCGCGCCCGGACTCGTTTTTGGCGGTACCGAGGGCGTCGGGTCCCGTTTTAATGTTTTGCGCGCCCGGACTCGTTTTCGGCGGTCTCGAGGGCGTCGGGTCCCGTTTTCTTGTTTTGCGCCCCCGGACTCGTTTTCGGCAGTACCGAGGGCGTCGGGTCCCGTTTTAATGGTTTGCGCGCCCGGACTCGTTTTCGGCGGTCTCGAGGGCGTCGGGTCCCGTTTTAATGGTTTGCGCGCCCGGACTCGTTTTCGGCGGTCTCGAGGGCGTCAGGTCCCGTTTTAATGTTTTGCGCGCCCGGACTCGTTTTCGGCGGTCTCGAGGGCGTCGGGTATCGTTTTCACGTTTTGCGCGCCCGAACTCATTCTCGGCGGTACTGAGCTTGTCGGGTCCCAGACTCATTTTCGGCGGTATCGAGGGCGTCGGGTATAGTTTTCATGTTTTACGCGCCAGAACTCATTTTCGGCCATACTGAGGGCGTCAGGTCCCGTTTTCATGTTTTGCGCGCCCGGACTCGTTTTCGGCGGTACCGAGGGCGTCGGGTCCCGTTTTCACGTTTTGCGTGCCCGGACTCATTTTTGGCGGTACCGAGGTTGTCGGGTCCCGTTTTTATGTTTTGCGCGCCCGGACTCGTTTTCGGCGGTCTCGAGGGCGTCGGGTCCCGTTTTCATGTTTTGCGCGCCCGGACTCGTTTTCGGCGGTCTCGAGGGCGTCGGGTCCCGTTTTCATGTTTTGCGCGCCCGGACTCGTTTTCGGCGGTACCGAGGGCGTCGTGTCCCGTTTTCACGTTTTGCGCGCCCGGACTCGTTTTTGGCGGTACCGAGGTTGTCGGGTCCCGTTTTTATGTTTTGCGCGCCCGGACTCGTTTTCGGCGGTCTCGAGGGCGTCGGGTCCCGTTTTCATGTTTTGCGCGCCCGGACTCGTTTTCGGCGGTACCGAGGGCGTCGTGTCCCGTTTTCACGTTTTGCACGCCCGGACTCGTTTTTGGCGGTACCGAGGTTGTCGGGTCCCGTTTTTATGTTTTGCGCGCCCGGACTCGTTTTCGGCGGTCTCGAGGGCGTCGGGTCCCGTTTTCATGTTTTGCGCGCCCGGACTTGTTTTCGGCGGTACCGAGGGCGTCGGGTCAGGTTTTCATGTTTTGCGCGCCCGGACTCGTTTTCGGCGGTACCGAGGGCGTCGGGTACCGTTTTAATCCTTCGCGCGCCCGGACTCGTTTTCGGCGGTACCGAGGGCGTCGGTTCCCGTTTTAATGTTTTGCGCCCCCGGACTCATTTTCGGCGGTCTCGAGGGCGTCGGGTCCCGTTTTCATGTTTTGCGCGCCCGGACTCGTTTTCGGCGGTCTCGAGGGAGTCGGGTCCCGTTTTCATGTTTTGCACCCCCGGACTCGTTTTCGGCGGTACCGAGGGCGTCGGGTCCCGTTTTCACGTTTTTCGTGCCCGGACTCGTTTTCGACGGTACCGAGGGCGTCGGGTATCGTTTTCACGTTTTGCGCGCCCGAACTCATTTTCGACGGTACCGTGCTCGTCGGTTCCCAGACTCATTTTCGGCGGTATCGAGGGCTTCGGGTATCATTTTCATGTTTTGCGCGCCCGAACTCATTTTCGGCGGTACCGAGGGCGTCGGGTCCCGTTTTCATGTTTTGCGCGCCCGGACTCGTTTTCGTCGGTACCGAGGGCGTCGGGTCACGTTTTCATGTTTTGCGCGCCCGGACTCATTTTCGGCGGTACCGAGGGCGTCGGGTCCCGTTTTCATGTTTTGCACGCCCGGACTAGTTTTCGGCGGTACCGAGGGCGTCGGGTCCCGTTTTCACGTTTTGCGCGCCCGGACTCGTTTTCGGCGGTACCGAGGGCGTCGGGTATCGTTTTCACGTTTTGCGCGCCCGAACTCATTTTCGACGGTACCGAGCTCGTCGGTTCCCAGACTCATTTTCGGCGGTATCGAGGGCATCGGGTATCATTTTCATGTTTTGCGTGCCCGAACTCATTTTCGGCGGTACCGAGGGCGTCGGGTCCCGTTTTCATGTTTTGCGCGCCCGGACTCGTTTTCGGCGATACCGAGGGCGTCGGGTCACGTTTTCATGTTTTGCGCGCCCGGACTCGTTTTCGGCGGTACCGAGGGCGTCGGGTCCCGTTTTCATGTTTTGCGCGCCCGGACTCGTTTTCGGCGGTCTCGAGGGCGTCGGGTCCCGTTTTCATGTTTTGCGCCCCCGGACTCGTTTTCGGCGGTACCGAGGTTGTCGGGTCCTGTTTTCATGTTTTGCGCGCCTAGACTCGTTTTCGGCGATGTCGAGGGCGTTGGGTCCCGTTTTAATGATTTGCGCGCCCGGACTCTTTTTCGGCGATCTCGAGGGCGTCGGGTCTCGTTTTCGGCGGTATCGAGGGCGTCGGGTATCGTTTTCATGTTTTGCGCGCCCGAACTCATTTTCAGCGGTACCGAGGGCGTCGGTTCCCGTTTTCATGTTTTGCGCGCCCGGACTCGTTTTAGACGGTACCGAGGGCGTCGGGTATCGTTTTAATGTTTTGCGCGCCCGAACACATTTTCGGCGGTACCGAAGGCGTCGGGTCCCGTTTTCATGTTTTACGCGCCCGGACTCGTTTTCGGCGGTCTCGAGGGCGTCGGGTCCCGTTTTAATGTTTTGCGCACCCGGACTAATTTTCGGCGGTACCGAGTGCGTCGGGTCCCGTTTTAATTTTTTGCGCGCCCGGAGTCGTTTTCGGCGGTCTGGAAGGCGTCGGGTCCCGTTTTCGGCGGTACCGAGGGCGTCGTGTCTCATTTTCTTGTTTTGCGCGCCCGGGTCCCGTTTTCGGCTGTATCTAGGGCGTCGGGAATCATTTTCATGTTTTGCGCGCCCGAACTGATTTTCGGCGGTATCGAGGGCGTCGGATATCGTTTTCATGGTTTGTGCGCCCGAACTCATTTTCGGCGGTACCGAGGGCGTCGGGTCCCGTTTTTATGTTTTGAGTGCCCGGACTCGTTTTCAGCGATATCGAGGGCGTCGGGTCCCGTTTTAATGATTTGCGCGCCCGGACTCGTTTTCGGCGGTTTCGAGGGCGTCGGGTATCGTTTTCATGTTTTGCGCACCCGAACTCATTTTCGGCGATATCGAGGGCGTCGGGTCCCGTTTTCACGTTTTGCGCGCTCGGACTCGTTTTCGGCGATACCCAAGGCGTCAGGTCTCGTTTTAATGTTTTGCGCGCCCGGACTCGTTTTCGGCGGTCTCGAAGGCGTCGGGTCCCGTTTTCGGCGGTACCGAGGGCGTCGTGTCTCATTTTCTTGTTTTGCGCGCCCGGGTCCCGTTTTCGGCTGTATCTAGGGCGTCGGGAATCATATTCATGTTTTGCGCGCCCGAACTGATTGTCGGCGGTATCGAGGGCGTCGGATATCGTTTTCATGGTTTGTGCGCCCGAACTCGTTTTCAGCGATATCGAGGGCGTCGGGTCCCGTTTTAATGATTTGCGCGCCCGGACTCGTTTTCGGCGGTTTCAAGGGCGTCGGGTATCGTTTTCATGTTTTGCGCACCCGAACTCATTTTCGGCGATATCGAGGGCGTCGGGTCCCGTTTTCACGTTTTGCGCGCTCGGACTCGTTTTTGGCGGTACCGAGGTTGTCGGGTCCTGTTTTCATGTTTTGCGCGCCTAGACTCGTTTTCGGCGATGTCGAGGGCGTTGGGTCCCGTTTTAATGATTTGCGCGCCCGGACTCTTTTTCGGCGATCTCGAGGGCGTCGGGTCTCGTTTTCGGCGGTATCGAGGGCGTCGGGTATCGTTTTCATGTTTTGCGCGCCCGAACTCATTTTCAGCGGTACCGAGGGCGTCGGTTCCCGTTTTCATGTTTTGCGCGCCCGGACTCGTTTTAGACGGTACCGAGGGCGTCGGGTATCGTTTTAATGTTTTGCGCGCCCGAACACATTTTCGGCGGTACCGAAGGCGTCGGGTCCCGTTTTCATGTTTTGCGCGCCCTGACACGTGTTCGGCGGTCTCGAGGGCGTCGGGTCCCGTTTTCGGCGGTATCGAGGGCGTTGGGTATCGTTTTCATGTTTTGCGCGCCCGAACTCATTTTCGGCGGTACCGAGGGCGTCGGCTCCCGTTTTCATGTTTTGCGCGCCCGAACTCATTTTCGGCGGTATCGAGGGCGTCGGGTATCGTTTTCATGTTTTGCTCGACCGAACTCATTTTCGGCGGTACCGAGGGCGTCGGGTCCTGTTTTCATGTTTTGCGCGCGTGGACTAGTTTTCGGAGGTACCGAGGCCGTCGGGTCCCGTTTTCATGTTTTGCGCGCCTGGACTCGTTTTCGGCGGTACCGAGGGCGTCGGGTCCCGTTTTCATGTTTTGCGCGGCCGGACTCGTTTTCAGCGGTACCGAGGGCGTCGGGTCACGTTTTTCATGTTTTGCGCGCTCGGACTCGTTTTCGGCGGTACCGAGGGCGTCGGGTCCCGTTTTCATGATTTGCGCTCCCGAACTCGTTTTCGGCGATATCGAGTGCGTCGGGTCCCATTTTAATGATTTGCGCGCCCGGACTCGTTTTCGGCGGTGTCGAGGGCGTCGGGTCCTGTTTTTGGCGGTATCGAGGGCGTCGGGTATCGTTTTCACGATTTGCGCGCCCGAACTCATTTTCGGCGATATCGAGGGCGTCGGGTCCCGTTTTCATGATTTGCGCGCCCGGACAAGTTTTCGGCGGTCTCGAGGGCATCGTGTCTCATTCTCTTGTTTTGCGCGCCCGGACTCGTTTTCGGCGGTACCGAGGGCGTCGGGTCCCTTTTTCATGTTTTGCGCGCCCGGACTCGTTTTCGACGGTACCGAGGGCGTCTGGTATCGTTTTAATGTTTTGCGCGCCTGAGCTCATTTTCGGCGGTACCGAGGGCGCCGGATCTCGTTTTCATATTTTACGCGCCCGGACTCGTTTTCGGCGGTCTCGAGGGCGTCGGGTCCCGTTTTAATGTTTTGCGCACCCGGACTCATTTTCGGCGGTACCGAGTGCGTCGGGTCCCGTTTTAATGTTTTGCGCGCCCGGAGTAGCTTTCGGCGGTCTCGAGGGCGTCGGGTCTCGTTTTCATGTTTTGTGCTCCCGGACTCGTTTCTGGCGGTTACGAGGGCGTAGGGTCCCGTTTTCATGTTTTGCGCACCCGGACTCGTTTTCGGCGGTTCCGAGGGCGTCGAGTCCTGTTTTCACGTTTTACGCGCCCGGACTCGTTTTCGACGATATCGAGGGCGTCGGGTCCCGTTTTAATGATTTGCGCGCCCGGACTCATTTTCGGCGGTCTCGAGGGCGTCGGGTCCCGTTTTAATGTTTTGCGCTCCCGGACTCATTTTCGGCGGTACCGAGGGCGTCGGGTCCCATTTTAATTTTTTGCGCGCCCGGACTCGTTTGCGGCGGTCTCGTAGGCGTCGGGTCCCGTTTTCGGCGGTACCGAGGGCGTCGTGTCTCATTTTCTTATTTGGCGCGCCCGGCCTCGTTTTCAGCGGTACCCAGGGCGTCGGGTCCCTTTTTCATGTTTTGCACGCTCAGACTCGTTTTAGACGGTAACGAGGGCCTCGGGTCCCGTTTTCAAGTTCTGCGCACCCGGACTCGTTTTCGACGGTACCGAGGGCGTCTGGTATCGTTTTAATGTTGTGCGCGCCCGAACTCATTTTCGGGGGTACCGAGGGCGTCGGGTCCCGTTTTCATGTTTTGCGCGCCCGGACTCGTTTTCGACGGTCTCGAGGGCGTCGGGTCCCGTTTTCGGCGGTATCGAGGGCGTCGGGTATCGTTTTCATGTTTTGCGCGCCTGAACTCATTTTCGGCGGTACCGAGGGCGCCGGGTATCGTTTTCATGTTTTGCGCGCCCGGACAAGTTTTTGGCGGTACCGAGGGCGTCGGGTCTCGTTTTCATGTTTTGCGCTCCCCTACTCGTTTTTGCCGGTAACGAGGGCGTCGGGTCCCGTTTTCATGTTTTACGCCCCGGACTCGTTTTCGGCGGTACCGAGGGCGTCAGGTCCCGTTTTCACGTTTTGCGCGCCCGGACCCGTTTTCGGCGGTACCGAGGACGTCGGGTCCAGTTTTCACCTTTTGCGCGCCCGGACCCGTTTTCGGCGATATCGAGGGCGTCGGGTCCCGTTTTAATGTTTTGCGCGCCCGGACTCATTTTAGATGGTACCAAGGGCCTCGGGTCCCGTTTTTAAGTTTTTTGCGCGCCCGGACTCGTTTTCGAGGGTACCGAGGATGTCTGGTATCGTTTTAATGTTTTGCGCGCCCGAACTCATTTTCGGCGGTACCGAGGGCGCCGGGTATCGTTTTCATGTTTTGCGCGCCCGAACTCATTTTCGGCGGTATCGAGGGCGTCGGGTATCGTTTTCATGTTTTGCGCGCGTGGACTAGTTTTCGGAGGTACCGAGAGCGTCGGGTCCCGTTTTCATGTTTTGCGCGCCTGGACTCGTTTTTGGCGGTACCGAGGGCGTCGGGTCCCGTTTTCATGTTTTGCGCCCCGGACTCGTTTTCGGTGGTACCGAGGGCGTCGGGTCCCGTTTTCACGTTTTGCGCGCACGGACTCGTTTTCGGCGATATCGAGGGCGTCGGGTCCCGTTTTAATGTTTTGTGCGCCCTGACACGTTTTCGGCGGTCTCGAGGGCGTCGGGTCCTGTTTTCGGCGGTATCAAGGGCGTTGGGTATCGTTTTCATGTTTTGCGCGCCCGAACTCATTTTCGACGGTACCGAGGGCGTCGGGTCCCGTTTTCATGTTTTGCGCGCCCGGACTCGTTTTCGGCGGTACCGAGGGCGTCGGGTCACATTTTCATGTTTTGCGCGCCCGGACTCATGTTCGGCTGTACCGATGGCGTGGGGTCCCGTTTTAATGTTTTGTGCGCTCGGACTCGTTTTTGGCGGTACCGAGGGCGTCGGATCCCGTTTTAATGTTTTGCGCCCCCGGACTCGTTTTCGGCGGAACCGAGGGCGTCGGGTCCCATTTTCACGTTTTGCGCGCCCGGACTCGTTTTCGACGGAACCGAGGAAGTCGGGTATCGTTTTTATGTTTTGCGCGCCCGGACTCGTTTTCGGCGGTACCAAGGGCTTCGGGTCCTGTTTTCACGTTTTGCGCGCCCGGACTCATTTTCGGCGATACCGAGGGCGTCGGGTCTTGTTTTCATTTTTTTTTGCGCCCGGACTCGTTTTCGGCGATACCGAGGGCGTCGGGTCCCGTTTTAATGTTTTGCGCGCCCGGACTCGTTTTCGGCGATACCGAGGGCGTCGGGTCCCGTTTTCATGTTTTGGGCGCCCGGACTCGTTTTCGGCGGTACCGAGGGCGTCGGGTCACTTTTTCATGTTTTGCGCGCCCGGACTCATTTTCGGCTGTACCGAGGGCGTGGGGTCCCATTTTAATGTTTGCGTCGGATCCCGTTTTAATGTTTTGCGCCCCCGGACTCGTTTTCGGCGGAACCGAGGGCGTCGGGTCCCATTTTCACGTTTTGCGCGCCCGGACTCGTTTTCGACGGAACCGAGGAAGTCGGGTATCGTTTTTATGTTTTGCGCGCCCGGACTCGTTTTCGGCGGTACCAAGGGCTTCGGGTCCTGTTTTCACGTTTTGCGCGCCCGGACTCATTTTCGGCGATACCGAGGGCGTCGGGTCTTGTTTTCATTTTTTTTGCGCCCGGACTCGTTTTCGGCGATACCGAGGGCGTCGGGTCCCGTTTTAATGTTTTGCGCGCCCGGACTCGTTTTCGGCGATACCGAGGGCGTCGGGTCCCGTTTTCATGTTTTGGGCGCCCGAACTCGTTTTCGGCGGTCTCGAGGGCGTCGGGTCCCGTTTTCGGAGGTACCGAGGGCGTCGGGTATCGTTTTCATGTTCTACGCGCCCGAACTCATTTTCGGCGGTACCGAGGGCGTCGGGTGTCGTTTTCATGTTTTGCGCACCCGAACTCATTTTCGGCGGTACCGAGGGCGTCGGGTCCCGTTTTCATGTTTTGCGCGCCCTAGACTCGTTTTCGGCGGTACCGAGGGCGTCGGGTCTCGTTTTCATGTTTTGCGCGCCCTAGACTCGTTTTCGGCGGTACCGAGGGCGTCGGGTCCCATTTTAATTCTTTGCGCGCCCGGACTCGTTTTCGGCGGTACCGAGGGCGTCGGGTCCCGTTTTTATGTTTTGCGCTCCCGGACTCGTTTTCGGCGGTCTCGAGGGCGTCGGGTCCCGTTTTCTTGTTTTGCGCCCCCGGACTCGTTTTCGGCGGTACCGAGGGCGTCGGGTCCCGTTTTAATGTTTTGCGCGCCCGGACTCGTTTTCGGCGGTACCGAGGGCGTCGGGTCCCGTTTTAATGTTTTGCGCGCCCGGACTCGTTTTCGGCGGTACCGAGGGCGTCGGGTCCCGTTTTAATGTTTTGCGCGCCCGGACTCGTTTTCGGCGATACCGAGGGCGTCGGGTTCCGTTTTCGGCGGTATCGAGGGCGTCGGGTATCGTTTTCTTGTTCTGCGCGCCCGAACTCATTTTCGGCGGTACCGAGGGCGTCGGGTCCCGTTTTCATGTTTTGCGCGCCCTAGACTCGTTTTCGGCGGTACCGAGGGCGTCGGGTCCCGTTTTCATGTTTTGCGCGCCCGAACTCATTCTCGGTGGTAGCGAGGGCGTCGGGTATCGTTTTCATGTTTTGCGCTCCCGAACTCATTTTCAGCGGTACCGAGGGCGTCGGGTCCCGTTTTCATGTTTTGCGCTCCCGTACTCATTTTTGGCGGTAACGAGGGCGTCGGGTCCTGTTTTCACGTTTTGCGCGCCCGGACTCGTTTTCGGCGATATCGAGGGCGTCGGGTCTCGTATTAATGTTTTGCACGCCCGGACTCGTTTTCGGCGGTCTCGAGGGCGACGGGTATCGTTTTCACGTTTTGCGCGCTCGAACTCATTTTCGGCGGTACCGGGCTCGTCGGGTCCCAGACTCATTTTCGGCGGTATCGAGGGCGTCGGGTAACGTTTTCATGTTTTACGCGCCAGAACTCATTTTCGGCCATACTGAGGGCGTCGGGTCCCGTTTTCATGTTTTACGCGCCCGGACTCGTTTTCGGCGGTACCGAGGGCGTCGGGACCCGTTTTCACGTTTTGCGCGCCCGGACTCATTTTTGGCGGTACCGAGGTTGTCGGGTCCCGTTTTTATGTTTTGCGCGCCCGGACTCGTTTTCGGCGGTACCGAGGGCGTCGGGTCCCGTTTTAATGTTTTGCGCCCCCGGACTCGTTTTCGGCGGTCTCGAGGGCGTCGGGTCCCGTTTTCATGTTTTGCGCGCCCGGACTCGTTTTCGACGGTACCGAGGAAGTCGGGAATCGTTTTTATGTTTTGTGCGCCCGGACTCGTTTTCAACGGTACCGAGGGCGTCGGGTCACATTTTCATGTTTTGGGCGCCCGGACTCGTTTTCGGCGGTACCGAGGGCGTCGGGTCCCGTTTTCATGTTTTGGGCGCCCGGACTCGTTTTCGGCGGTACCGAGGGCGTCGGGTCACATTTTCATGTTTTGCGCGCCCGGACTCATTTTCGGCTGTACCGAGGGCGTGGGGTCCCGTTTTAATGTTTTGTGCGCTCGGACTCGTTTTTGGCAGTACCGAGGGCGTCGGATCCCGTTTTAATGTTTTGCGCCCCCGGACTCGTTTTCGGCGGAACCGAGGGCGTCGGGTCCCATTTTCACGTTTTGCGCGCCCGGACTCGTTTTCGACGGAACCGAGGAAGTCGGGTATCGTTTTTATGTTTTGCGCGCCCGGACTCGTTTTCGGCGGTACCAAGGGCTTCGGGTCCTGTTTTCACGTTTTGCGCGCCCGGACTCATTTTCGGCGATACCGAGGGCGTCGGGTCTTGTTTTCATTTTTTTTTGCGCCCGGACTCGTTTTCGGCGATACCGAGGGCGTCGGGTCCCGTTTTAATGTTTTGCGCGCCCGGACTCGTTTTCGGCGATACCGAGGGCGTCGGGTCCCGTTTTCATGTTTTGGGCGCCCGGACTCGTTTTCGGCAGTCTCGAGGGCGTCGGGTCCCGTTTTCGGAGGTACCGAGGGCGTCGGGTATCGTTTTCATGTTCTGCGCGCCCGAACTCATTTTCGGCGGTACCGAGGGCGTCGGGTGTCGTTTTCATGTTTTGCGCACCCGAACTCATTTTCGGCGGTACCGAGGGCGTCGGGTCCCGTTTTCATGTTTTGCGCGCCCTAGACTCGTTTTCGGCGGTACCGAGGGCGTCGGGTCTCGTTTTCATGTTTTGCGCGCCCTAGACTCGTTTTCGGCGGTACCGAGGGCGTCGAGTCCCATTTTAATTCTTTGCGCGCCCGGACTCGTTTTCGGCGGTACCGAGGGCGTCGGGTCCTGTTTTTATGTTTTGCGCTCCCGGACTCGTTTTCGGCGGTCTCGAGGGCGTCGGGTCCCGTTTTCTTGTTTTGCGCCCCCGGACTCGTTTTCGGCGGTACCGAGGGCGTCGGGTCCCGTTTTAATGTTTTGCGCGCCCGGACTCGTTTTCGGCGGTACCGAGGGCGTCGGGTCCCGATTTAATGTTTTGCGCGCCCGGACTCGTTTTCGGCGGTACCGAGGGCGTCGGGTCCCGTTTTAATGTTTTGCCCGCCCGGACTCGTTTTCGGCGGTTTCGAGGGCGTCGAGTCCTGTTTTCATGTTTTGCGCGCCCGGACTCGTTTTCGGCGGTACCGAGGGCGTCTGGTCCCGTTTTAATGTTTTGCGCGCCCGGACTCGTTTTCGGCGGTCTCGAGGGCGTCGGGTCCCGTTTTCATGTTTTGCGCGCCCGAACTCGTTTTCGGCGGTACCAAGGTCGTCGGGTCCCGTTTTAATGTTTTGCGCGCCCGAACTCGTTTTCGGCGGTCTCGAGGGCGTCGGGTCCCGTTTTCATGTTTTGCGCGCCCGGACTCGTTTTCGGCGATACCGAGGGCGTCGGGTTCCGTTTTCGGCGGTATCGAGGGCGTCGGGTATCGTTTTCTTGTTCTGCGCGCCCGAACTCATTTTCGGCGGTACCGAGGGCGTCGGGTCCCGTTTTCATGTTTTGCGCGCCCTAGACTCGTTTTCGGCGGTACCGAGGGCGTCGGGTCTCGTTTTCATGTTTTGCGCGCCCTAGACTCGTGTTCGGCGGTACCGAGGGCGTCGGGTCCCGTTTTCATGTTTTGCGCGCCCGAACTCATTCTCGGTGGTAGCGAGGGCGTCGGGTATCGTTTTCATGTTTTGCGCTCCCGAACTCATTTTCAGCGGTACCGAGGGCGTCGGGTCCCGTTTTCATGTTTTGCGCTCCCGTACTCATTTTTGGCGGTAACGAGGGCGTCGGGTCCTGTTTTCACGTTTTGCGCGCCCGGACTCGTTTTCGGCGATATCGAGGGCGTCGGGTCTCGTATTAATGTTTTGCACGCCCGGACTCATTTTCGGCGGTCTCGAGGGCGACGGGTATCGTTTTCACGTTTTGCGCGCTCGAACTCATTTTCGGCGGTACCGGGCTCGTCGGGTCCCAGACTCATTTTCGGCGGTATCGAGGGCGTCGGGTAACGTTTTCATGTTTTACGCGCCAGAACTCATTTTCGGCCATACTGAGGGCGTCGGGTCCCGTTTTCATGTTTTACGCGCCCGGACTCGTTTTCGGCGGTACCGAGGGCGTCGGGACCCGTTTTCACGTTTTGCGCGCCCGGACTCATTTTTGGCGGTACCGAGGTTGTCGGGTCCCGTTTTTATGTTTTGCGCGCCCGGACTCGTTTTCGGCGGTACCGAGGGCGTCGGGTCCCGTTTTAATGTTTTGCGCCCCCGGACTCGTTTTCGGCGGTCTCGAGGGCGTCGGGTCCCGTTTTCATGTTTTGCGCGCCCGGACTCGTTTTCGACGGTACCGAGGAAGTCGGGAATCGTTTTTATGTTTTGTGCGCCCGGACTCGTTTTCAACGGTACCGAGGGCGTCGGGTCACATTTTCATGTTTTGGGCGCCCGGACTCGTTTTCGGCGGTACCGAGGGCGTCGGGTCCCGTTTTCATGTTTTGGGCGCCCGGACTCGTTTTCGGCGGTACCGAGGGCGTCGGGTCACATTTTCATGTTTTGCGCGCCCGGACTCATTTTCGGCTGTACCGAGGGCGTGGGGTCCCGTTTTAATGTTTTGTGCGCTCGGACTCGTTTTTGGCAGTACCGAGGGCGTCGGATCCCGTTTTAATGTTTTGCGCCCCCGGACTCGTTTTCGGCGGAACCGAGGGCGTCGGGTCCCATTTTCACGTTTTGCGCGCCCGGACTCGTTTTCGACGGAACCGAGGAAGTCGGGTATCGTTTTTATGTTTTGCGCGCCCGGACTCGTTTTCGGCGGTACCAAGGGCTTCGGGTCCTGTTTTCACTGTGCGACCCTTTTTCGCGCGCCGCCGCACCGCCGCCGGGCGATGGGTTCTGCGGAAGAAGGACACGGAGATCCCTCCCGAGCGTGCATCTGATGGGTGTCGGCCGATTCTGCCGATTAGAGATATTTGGATGCACATTCGGGGGGTTTTTTAGTGATTGTGAGTTCTTGTAGATTCCGGTGGGCGCAAGCCCCCACCGTTAATTACCCTGGGCTACGAACCTCGAGGCACCTCTGGATCTTTGAAAGAGAGAAGCAAATAGTATAGTTAAGAGATGGTCAAGTGGTCGTCTAAAAAAAGGATCTACGGAAGATGAACCTACAAACAGATCGGTTCAATCTAGGGGGGGACAAAACCTACAAACAGATCGGTTTTATCCTGTGGGGGACGAACCTACAAACAGACCGGTTCAGTCCATGCCACCTCGAGATGTAACCTTACCAACAGACCAGGTTAATCTCTTCATAGGGGGCTTGAGGTGAGTCTACATACAGACCGACTCGACCTCCGTTGATCTAGAAGATAAACCTACAAACAGACCGGTTCAATCTTAACTAGTCAACAACCAATCACACAAAATACAACTCGAAGCACTGAGCCGGTTGATCTTGAGGTTGGTGAATCAGGAGAAGGGTGGCTATGGCCCACGTATTTCTTCTCACCGATCTTCTAGATCATGAATTCGTAGCACTAAGCCGATTCATAAACCTAGGAAACACAATTGCACACAATATTAAACCTGAAGCGCTGGGCCAGTTCAACATTGAGGCATGTGTTAGTGAAGGAACCTACCTACAGAACGGTTCACATTCACTGTTTTGTGGATGAATCTACCAACAGACCGATTCAATCTCACAGTCTCGGGAAGTGAGCCGGGAGACAAACTCGTCGACGGACGAGTTCAGTCTTGCCAGCTCAAATGGTCATGAATTACTTGTTCATGACACCGAGTCATTAAGATGTCACTTCGCTCGGACATCGTAATGTTCTTCATCTTCAAAGTCGACATATTTCTCCATGCTGATGTCGTAGCATTGGTCAATCTTCAACGAGCGTCAAGATGTTCTTGTCTCGACTAATCATCTTACGTGTTGCATTACTTGTGCAAAATTACTATGTAGCCCTACACCCCTTGTGTGAGCGTATTCAATCATGAGTTACTTGCTCATGGCAGCGAGTCATTAAGATGTCACCTCTCTAGGACATCGTAATGTTCTTCTTCTTCAGAGTCGACGTATATCTTCATGTTAGTATCGTAGCTCTGGTTATTCTTCATCAAACATCAAAATGTTCCTGTCTCGATGTATCTTCTCAGGTTGCTATCGAAGCCTTAATCTTCTCACGTCAAGATGTTCTTGTCTCAACGCATTTTCTTCATATTGCTATCGAAGCCTTAATCTCCTCACGTCGAGATGTTCTTGTCTCAACGCATCTTCTTCATGTTGCTATCGAAGCCTTAATCTCCTCACGTCGAGATGTTCCTGTCTCAACGCATCTTCTTCATGTTGCTATCAAAGCCTTAATCTTCTCGCGTCAAGATGTTCTTGTCTCAACGTATCTTATTATTATTCATCAAATGTCAAGATATTCTTGTCTCGACATATCGTCCTAAATGTTGTGCAAATATTCTCATGTGGCTCCACACTCCTTGTGTGAACATTTTTTATTCATCAAAATACACAAAGCCCATATAATATCTCTTATTATTATCTCTATTGTAAAGATGCATTTATTTATTATTATTATTATTATTATTATTATTATTATTATTATTATTATTATTATTATTATTATTATTATTATTATTATTATTTTGAATGCTATTTATCTATGTAGAAAACTATTTACAAAAATAATAGAAAGTGGGTAGCTATTAACTTAGAACTTTATTTATATTTTTGGGATTTTATAATAGCTAAAATAGTAGAATTTTATTTTTATTATTTCTAAACTCTATTTATTCTATAGAAAATCACTTACTAAAATAATAGAAAATAAAATGGCAATGATTTTATTTGTATATATTTTTTTAATATTTGTAATAGCTAAAGTAATAGAATTTTATTATTATATTCTATTATATTGTAATACTATTCATTATGTAAGAATTATTTACAAAATTAAAAGGTGGTTAGCTATACTATTTTACTATTATTATTTTTATTATTATATTTTTTATTATTATTACTTTATTATCTATAATAGCTAAAAGAAATCATTACTAATATTCTATTCTATTTATTATATCTATTTTTATTATTCCTATTTATTATCTATAGAAAAGTATAAGATTTTTTATTATTAGTTGAAAGTAGTCATAAGAGATGAAATTCATTATGTTTTTATTACAACTATTATTTTTATTACATTTTATTCATCAAAAGTATTTTTATTGTATATATTTGTATAGAAATAACAAAAGAAATACAATTCATACTATAAAACTATATTATCATTCTTTATTATGAAAGAAAATGCATAGTAGTATATTTTGTATATTTTGTGCTATTTATTCTTATTATTCTTTTTACAGGAAAATATCAAGAAAATATCAATATAATATCTATTATTATTCGTATATTTTTTTATTTATCAAAGAATATAGCTAATTTCATTATTTATTATAGTATATTACTATCACTATTATTATTTCATGGAAAATCACTTGAAAAATCACTAAAATATACCTAGTTATTATTTATGATTTTTATTTGTATTTTTGGAATTTTTATAGTATTTAAAATGACAAGTCAAATCTAGGTCAACTATATCAATATTTGTAATGTATTTTGCTTTTAAATTGTTTTATCATGATTATATTTCTAAGACTGGAATATTATCATATAGAAAAATAGTATGGAAAATAAGAAAATTTTAGAAACAAATTTGAGTCAATTTGGAGTTCAATAGCATTTTCAAATCATTTATTTACTCCATATTATTACTATTCTGTTATTATTTAATTAATGGGCTTAATCTGGGCCGCCAGATCTGTATCAAGATCAGTGTATATCTTTTATATAACTTTATTTTTATTTGGGCCGCCGGATATGCTTCAAGATTGGTTTGTATTAGATGGACGGCCCAGATCTATATTCGCATCTCCATTTAATGCGGCGTTTTATTTCACGCGTTCGATATCTTCAAGATTCACAATGCGCATCAATATCCGTGCGGCCGAGATTCTCTGACTCTCCAGTCAACATGAGCTTCAAGATTAGTGCCATTGGCAGCGCCGGCGATTGCGGCCGTCTTTCTCCGATCAGACAACTGCCCTAGTATCGTATTGTCATGGAGAATCATTCTACAATGTCTGATCGACGATCCATCCGGTGAACCGTGATGTATACCACTGTCGGATGAGTCAATTTGGTACCAGTCGGTACCGAATTTCATATCCCATAAATTCAAAGCAATTGATCATCTTTTACAACAATTAAGCACACAATCAGCATCGTATATACATGTAAATGCCTTCTATCATGATTAGAACGATTTAAATTGGCCTATAACTCCATTATTCGGGATGATTGTCAAAGCGCAACAGAAGCCATTGGTACCAATTGCAATTTACTTCAAATTCATGTTATTCATTGATCAATATTGACATTGTCATGCTTAATACTCTTTATAACACTTATTCAAACCACGACATGCATGCATATGCTTATAATCTTCCCTAATTCTCAATCTGAAACTCAATTTCAAAAACGGAACGCGATAACAGTATTGAAATTCCAAATCAGTCGAGTTCTCAAGATTATATCTGAGATCAATCGACTTCAAAGGACTCCCCAGACCCTAATGCATATAGTATTAACAAGGATCAAGATAATTCTCACTCAAGAATCAAGAATTGATCAATGAACTCAACTGTTACCGAGTTCTCAAGTTGAACTGAGATCAATCGATTTAACAGCCTTATTCATCAACCTTTAATCAAAATTCATTGAAAGAAATGAAAGATTTATACTATATAAACTTGCAATGCATGAAATAAAGAAGAAAATCATGAAGAAAGAGTTGAATGCTGATACCCAGTGGCAATTACATCTTTAAAGCTCCAATCTTCAAGAATTAAATCTACTAATCCCTAATTGGCAGATAATAGAGTATATAGCTTACCTCCAAACAAGTAATTGAAGCAAATAGATCGAGTTCTCAAGTTAAAACTGAGATCAATCAATTCTATCAGAGTTCTCTTCTGGATTCTTGCTTCTTCTTACTCTCTCTCTCTCTATAAAGCGCTCTCTCTATCTCTTGTCTTCTGTATGCGTGTGTTATGTATTCTCCATGGATCAGATGTTTATATAGGCAATTGGGATGGTGCACCAGGGAATTAGAACCATACACCACTCATACACCAGCAATTAGACTCCCTTGGCTCATGGACATGGTTCTTCAATTCTGTTAGTGCTTCTGTTATGTTGTGGGCCCCATTCAAGCGAATCCAAAGTTCAAGCCTTTGGCTGTTGACCATGTTTGACTCCACTTCTCATCTGTTGTTAGAACCTTCTAGAGCATCCAAACATACTATATATACTCACTCTAATGCATCTAGGATACCCTTCTACCCTCTGCCATTGTTATCTTCTTCCAAAGCTCAAAGCTTTATTACCCGATTCCATCTCTTGGCCAAAAACATATCTCCACCATCCAATTGATAATCTCCATCACCTAAACAGCATCGTGTAAGCATAGGGAAGCTGCCAGCATTGATAATTCGAGCTGAGAGTGCAAGGTTTCAAATTTCATCAATTTGCCCGATTTTATCACTCCTTCTCAATTGCTTCAATTCATTCCCTAATTGCTGCTTCTTTCTTTATCTACAGCGTCGCCTAAGTAAATAGAGAAGGTTTGCATCATCAATTTTGGATTCTGAAGTAGGAATTGAAGTGCTTCATCAATTGCCCGAGGTATTCATCTCTCTCAATCACCTTATTCACTTGTTGTTTTTTAATTCTGATCAATTGCACATACTCTCCTATGTATAGGCTAACTCTGGGTGAAAGGAATTGGAGTTGCGAGCTTTGGAGAGCTTGATCACCTCTAATGGCGCCTTCTGCCTCGTCGAGAAGAAGGAAGAAGAGAGGGAGGGGAGAAGGAGAAGAGAAAGAGGAGGGTGCGTCCGGCGCACAGAGTCCACAGCTAGGTGGGACCCACAGTCAGAGAGGCAACACGAGTGAGCCAAGTACACATCGCTTCTTTCCTTTGATTTAAATCTCTGATTAGATCTGCGTATAGACTAGGTGCATGATTGCCTGTGTGAGCTATACATTCATAAACCTGACAAATGGGCCCCACATGTAAGTATATGAATCTCGGCCCATTAGTCCAGCTGTGGATTAGTTAACCCCTTGCTTAGATTTAATCAATCTGACTTGGCACACTCTGATAGGTCCACTTGTTTAATCAATCTATTAATCATTTGTTATAGTGCTAATCCATGCTGAGGTGGCTTCTATTAATAAGGGCCATGTGTCACCCCTGGGGCCCATATTGCCTAATTGGACCAATGAGATACAGCCATGTGTTAATAGTTGTAGTGTAGCCTGCTGAGGTGTTTTGCTAGCAGACTGCCATGTGGCATATGAGGAGTGAGGTGTGCTGCTGTGGTGCTGCCATGTGGTAAGTGTAGGGATGAGGTGGGCCTGTCAGGTAGAGCCATGTGGCACTGGGGTAGTGAGGTGGCCTTCTCTGGCTGTGCCATATGGCACAGGGTTGGGTTAAGTGGACCTCTGGTGTGGTGCCATGTGGCACTAGGGTGGTGAGGTGGCCCACTAGCTGTCTGCCACGTGGCACTAAGGTGGGGCCCACCTGTCAGTGACCCATACCTGGGTGGGGCCCACTTGCTGACATGGCCCAATGAGAGGCTGCCACGTGGCACACCCTCTCTCTTCGATTATTTTATACCTCCTGTGTTTCTTATACCCAGTTTGCACCCAGAGCTGCTGTTATCCCCAACTTGCACCCAGGATTGCTCTGATCAAATCTCAGCCTTTGATTAATCTATTTAATCTGCCTTTATTTTCCCTGAATTTATTATGATAGCTCCACTTATCCAAAAATTATGAAATTTTCACCAAAAATCCCTAAATTCATGATGATCATCCCTGTAATTTTTAATTCCATTTTTACCCCTCCTTCTCTGGATTAAAAATTCTTTTATTCATAAAACCCTATTATTCTTTATAGATTAATCCCTGATCTCAATTGTAGCTCAATGTCTCTGCCAATTATCTCCCTCTTGCAGAAACCACCCTAACTAAATATCAATTAGACTTATATTGATATTTATTAGGGCTTGATTTGATCAAATGCTGACTACTTATCAGCAATTAATACAAATCTAGACTTGATCAGATGGTTGCTCCCAGCTTTGGCACCTGATCAGTCTTGTGAAATTGACTTTCAATCCCTTAACATGAGGGTGACTTGGTCAAATAACTGACTACTTATCAGTAATTGACACAAATCAAAGCATGGTTAGGTGGTTGCTCGCAGCTTTGGCACCAGGTCAGCCTTGAAAGCAAAATCACATTTGGAATTTCTCATGATTAGTTGCATCAAAATGCTAGCTTGGCATTGACATCATTTCATGTAGTATAGGGATTATACTGCTTCAGCTCCTTCCTAGGGTTAGCTTCAAAGGCAGATTTCTAGGGTTCAATTCTGACCCTCTTCAATAGGTCACTGAGGTGTGGGGTCCACCTGTCAGTGAAAATGGTCACATGGGTGACTCATCAGATAGGCTATGCTATTAGGTTCATCTACAAGGGGCTGCCAGGTGGGTCCCACTTGTAAGAGAAAATATAATCAAATGGCTGACCCATCAAGAGATTTTCTCTCTCCTAGATCTCCCGAGGGTCAGCCACCTCGAATGAGTAGGAGGTGGTGGGGTATTTATATCCTCGTCTTTCACCATATTATTTCATTGTGGGATTAATGCTTAACCTCTATTCCGGGTTGGTTAGCTTTCTTAGCAAAATAGGCTAGGTCCATGTCATTGGAGCTGCTCATAAGGGACTGCCATGTGGGTCCCACTTGTCAGAAAAGATATAATCACATGGTGACACCCAAGAGGTCTCCTCTCTCCCTCGATCTTCTTGGGTGTCACTCATGCTGAGTGGATAGAGAATAGCGGGGTATTTATACTCTTTACTTCATGCCCAACATTCCATTGTGGGACTAATGGATTTGTTCCGGGGTTAGGCAGCGACTTTTCCTGATCAGTGGGCCACCTTTCCACTACTCTTTCTCTTCTTCCCCTTTCTTATGATTTTATCATCAATTTATTTCATTTATTCATCCATTCATCCTTGAAACTTTTCAAGGGTAAACATTCACGTTTTGCGCGCCCGGACTCATTTTCGGCGATACCGAGGGCGTCGGGTCTTGTTTTCATTTTTTTTTGCGCCCGGACTCGTTTTCGGCGATACCGAGGGCGTCGGGTCCCGTTTTAATGTTTTGCGCGCCCGGACTCGTTTTCGGCGATACCGAGGGCGTCGGGTCCCGTTTTCATGTTTTGGGCGCCCGGACTCGTTTTCGGCGGTCTCGAGGGCGTCGGGTCCCGTTTTCGGAGGTACCGAGGGCGTCGGGTATCGTTTTCATGTTCTGCGCGCCCGAACTCATTTTCGGCGGTACCGAGGGCGTCGGGTGTCGTTTTCATGTTTTGCGCACCCGAACTCATTTTCGGCGGTACCGAGGGCGTCGGGTCCCGTTTTCATGTTTTGCGCGCCCTAGACTCGTTTTCGGCGGTACCGAGGGCGTCGGGTCTCGTTTTCATGTTTTGCGCGCCCTAGACTCGTTTTCGGCGGTACCGAGGGCGTCGAGTCCCATTTTAATTCTTTGCGCGCCCGGACTCGTTTTCGGCGGTACCGAGGGCGTCGGGTCCTGTTTTTATGTTTTGCGCTCCCGGACTCGTTTTCGGCGGTCTCGAGGGCGTCGGGTCCCGTTTTCTTGTTTTGCGCCCCCGGACTCGTTTTCGGCGGTACCGAGGGCGTCGGGTCCCGTTTTAATGTTTTGCGCGCCCGGACTCGTTTTCGGCGGTACCGAGGGCGTCGGGTCCCGTTTTAATGTTTTGCGCGCCCGGACTCGTTTTCGGCGGTACCGAGGGCGTCGGGTCCCGTTTTAATGTTTTGCCCGCCCGGACTCGTTTTCGACGGTTTCGAGGGCGTCGAGTCCTGTTTTCATGTTTTGCGCGCCCGGACTCGTTTTCGGCGGTACCGAGGGCGTCTGGTCCCGTTTTAATGTTTTGCGCGCCCGGACTCGTTTTCGGCGGTCTCGAGGGCGTCGGGTCCCGTTTTCATGTTTTGCGCGCCCGAACTCGTTTTCGGCGGTACCGAGGTCGTCGGGTCCCGTTTTAATGTTTTGCGCGCCCGAACTCGTTTTCGGCGGTCTCGAGGGCGTCGGGTCCCGTTTTCATGTTTTGCGCGCCCGGACTCGTTTTCGGCGATACCGAGGGCGTCGGGTTCCGTTTTCGGCGGTATCGAGGGCGTCGGGTATCGTTTTCTTGTTCTGCGCGCCCGAACTCATTTTCGGCGGTACCGAGGGCGTCGGGTCCCGTTTTCATGTTTTGCGCGCCCTAGACTCGTTTTCGGCGGTACCGAGGGCGTCGGGTCTCGTTTTCATGTTTTGCGCGCCCTAGACTCGTGTTCGGCGGTACCGAGGGCGTCGGGTCCCGTTTTCATGTTTTGCGCGCCCGAACTCATTCTCGGTGGTAGCGAGGGCGTCGGGTATCGTTTTCATGTTTTGCGCTCCCGAACTCATTTTCAGCGGTACCGAGGGCGTCGGGTCCCGTTTTCATGTTTTGCGCTCCCGTACTCATTTTTGGCGGTAACGAGGGCGTCGGGTCCTGTTTTCACGTTTTGCGCGCCCGGACTCGTTTTCGGCGATATCGAGGGCGTCGGGTCTCGTATTAATGTTTTGCACGCCCGGACTCGTTTTCGGCGGTCTCGAGGGCGACGGGTATCGTTTTCACGTTTTGCGCGCTCGAACTCATTTTCGGCGGTACCGGGCTCGTCGGGTCCCAGACTCATTTTCGGCGGTATCGAGGGCGTCGGGTAACGTTTTCATGTTTTACGCGCCAGAACTCATTTTCGGCCATACTGAGGGCGTCGGGTCCCGTTTTCATGTTTTACGCGCCCGGACTCGTTTTCGGCGGTACCGAGGGCGTCGGGACCCGTTTTCACGTTTTGCGCGCCCGGACTCATTTTTGGCGGTACCGAGGTTGTCGGGTCCCGTTTTTATGTTTTGCGCGCCCGGACTCGTTTTCGGCGGTACCGAGGGCGTCGGGTCCCGTTTTAATGTTTTGCGCCCCCGGACTCGTTTTCGGCGGTCTCGAGGGCGTCGGGTCCCGTTTTCATGTTTTGCGCGCCCGGACTCGTTTTCGACGGTACCGAGGAAGTCGGGAATCGTTTTTATGTTTTGTGCGCCCGGACTCGTTTTCAACGGTACCGAGGGCGTCGGGTCACATTTTCATGTTTTGGGCGCCCGGACTCGTTTTCGGCGGTACCGAGGGCGTCGGGTCCCGTTTTCATGTTTTGGGCGCCCGGACTCGTTTTCGGCGGTACCGAGGGCGTCGGGTCACATTTTCATGTTTTGCGCGCCCGGACTCATTTTCGGCTGTACCGAGGGCGTGGGGTCCCGTTTTAATGTTTTGTGCGCTCGGACTCGTTTTTGGCAGTACCGAGGGCGTCGGATCCCGTTTTAATGTTTTGCGCCCCCGGACTCGTTTTCGGCGGAACCGAGGGCGTCGGGTCCCATTTTCACGTTTTGCGCGCCCGGACTCGTTTTCGACGGAACCGAGGAAGTCGGGTATCGTTTTTATGTTTTGCGCGCCCGGACTCGTTTTCGGCGGTACCAAGGGCTTCGGGTCCTGTTTTCACGTTTTGCGCGCCCGGACTCATTTTCGGCGATACCGAGGGCGTCGGGTCTTGTTTTCATTTTTTTTTGCGCCCGGACTCGTTTTCGGCGATACCGTGGGCGTCGGGTCCCGTTTTAATGTTTTGCGCGCCCGGACTCGTTTTCGGCGATACCGAGGGCGTCGGGTCCCGTTTTCATGTTTTGGGCGCCCGGACTCGTTTTCGGCGGTCTCGAGGGCGTCGGGTCCCGTTTTCGGAGGTACCGAGGGCGTCGGGTATCGTTTTCATGTTCTGCGCGCCCGAACTCATATTCGGCGGTACCGAGGGCGTCGGGTGTCGTTTTCATGTTTTGCGCACCCGAACTCATTTTCGGCGGTACCGAGGGCGTCGGGTCCCGTTTTCATGTTTTGCGCGCCCTAGACTCGTTTTCGGCGGTACCGAGGGCGTCGGGTCTCGTTTTCATGTTTTGCGCGCCCTAGACTCGTTTTCGGCGGTACCGAGGGCGTCGAGTCCCATTTTAATTCTTTGCGCGCCCGGACTCGTTTTCGGCGGTACCGAGGGCGTCGGGTCCTGTTTTTATGTTTTGCGCTCCCGGACTCGTTTTCGGCGGTCTCGAGGGCGTCGGGTCCCGTTTTCTTGTTTTGCGCCCCCGGACTCGTTTTCGGCGGTACCGAGGGCGTCGGGTCCCGTTTTAATGTTTTGCGCGCCCGGACTCTTTTTCGGCGGTACCGAGGGCGTCGGGTCCCGTTTTAATGTTTTGCGCGCCCGGACTCGTTTTCGGCGGTACCGAGGGCGTCGGGTCCCGTTTTAATGTTTTGCCCGCCCGGACTCGTTTTCGGCGGTTTCGAGGGCGTCGAGTCCTGTTTTCATGTTTTGCGCGCCCGGACTCGTTTTCGGCGGTACCGAGGGCGTCTGGTCCCGTTTTAATGTTTTGCGCGCCCGGACTCGTTTTCGGCGGTCTCGAGGGCGTCGGGTCCCGTTTTCATGTTTTGCGCGCCCGAACTCGTTTTCGGCGGTACCGAGGTCGTCGGGTCCCGTTTTAATGTTTTGCGCGCCCGAACTCGTTTTTGGCGGTCTCGAGGGCGTCGGGTCCCGTTTTCATGTTTTGCGCGCCCGGACTCGTTTTCGGCGATACCGAGGGCGTCGGGTTCCGTTTTCGGCGGTATCGAGGGCGTCGGGTATCGTTTTCTTGTTCTGCGCGCCCGAACTCATTTTCGGCGGTACCGAGGGCGTCGGGTCCCGTTTTCATGTTTTGCGCGCCCTAGACTCGTTTTCGGCGGTACCGAGGGCGTCGGGTCTCGTTTTCATGTTTTGCGCGCCCTAGACTCGTGTTCGGCGGTACCGAGGGCGTCGGGTCCCGTTTTCATGTTTTGCGCGCCCGAACTCATTCTCGGTGGTAGCGAGGGCGTCGGGTATCGTTTTCATGTTTTGCGCTCCCGAACTCATTTTCAGCGGTACCGAGGGCGTCGGGTCCCGTTTTCATGTTTTGCGCTCCCGTACTCATTTTTGGCGGTAACGAGGGCGTCGGGTCCTGTTTTTACGTTTTGCGCGCCCGGACTCGTTTTCGGCGATATCGAGGGCGTCGGGTCTCGTATTAATGTTTTGCACGCCCGGACTCGTTTTCGGCGGTCTCGAGGGCGACGGGTATCGTTTTCACGTTTTGCGCGCTCGAACTCATTTTCGGCGGTACCGGGCTCGTCGGGTCCCAGACTCATTTTCGGCGGTATCGAGGGCGTCGGGTAACGTTTTCATGTTTTACGCGCCAGAACTCATTTTCGGCCATACTGAGGGCGTCGGGTCCCGTTTTCATGTTTTACGCGCCCGGACTCGTTTTCGGCGGTACCGAGGGCGTCGGGACCCGTTTTCACGTTTTGCGCGCCCGGACTCATTTTTGGCGGTACCGAGGTTGTCGGGTCCCGTTTTTATGTTTTGCGCGCCCGGACTCGTTTTCGGCGGTACCGAGGGCGTCGGGTCCCGTTTTAATGTTTTGCGCCCCCGGACTCGTTTTCGGCGGTCTCGAGGGCGTCGGGTCCCGTTTTCATGTTTTGCGCGCCCGGACTCGTTTTCGACGGTACCGAGGAAGTCGGGAATCGTTTTTATGTTTTGTGCGCCCGGACTCGTTTTCAACGGTACCGAGGGCGTCGGGTCACATTTTCATGTTTTGGGCGCCCGGACTCGTTTTCGGCGGTACCGAGGGCGTCGGGTCCCGTTTTCATGTTTTGGGCGCCCGGACTCGTTTTCGGCGGTACCGAGGGCGTCGGGTCACATTTTCATGTTTTGCGCGCCCGGACTCATTTTCGGCTGTACCGAGGGCGTGGGGTCCCGTTTTAATGTTTTGTGCGCTCGGACTCGTTTTTGGCAGTACCGAGGGCGTCGGATCCCGTTTTAATGTTTTGCGCCCCCGGACTCGTTTTCGGCGGAACCGAGGGCGTCGGGTCCCATTTTCACGTTTTGCGCGCCCGGACTCGTTTTCGACGGAACCGAGGAAGTCGGGTATCGTTTTTATGTTTTGCGCGCCCGGACTCGTTTTCGGCGGTACCAAGGGCTTCGGGTCCTGTTTTCACGTTTTGCGCGCCCGGACTCATTTTCGGCGATACCGAGGGCGTCGGGTCTTGTTTTCATTTTTTTTTGCGCCCGGACTCGTTTTCGGCGATACCGAGGGCGTCGGGTCCCGTTTTAATGTTTTGCGCGCCCGGACTCGTTTTCGGCGATACCGAGGGCGTCGGGTCCCGTTTTCATGTTTTGGGCGCCCGGACTCGTTTTCGGCGGTCTCGAGGGCGTCGGGTCCCGTTTTCGGAGGTACCGAGGGCGTCGGGTATCGTTTTCATGTTCTGCGCGCCCGAACTCATTTTCGGCGGTACCGAGGGCGTCGGGTGTCGTTTTCATGTTTTGCGCACCCGAACTCATTTTCGGCGGTACCGAGGGCGTCGGGTCCCGTTTTCATGTTTTGCGCGCCCTAGACTCGTTTTCGGCGGTACCGAGGGCGTCGGGTCTCGTTTTCATGTTTTGCGCGCCCTAGACTCGTTTTCGGCGGTACCGAGGGCGTCGAGTCCCATTTTAATTCTTTGCGCGCCCGGACTCGTTTTCGGCGGTACCGAGGGCGTCGGGTCCTGTTTTTATGTTTTGCGCTCCCGGACTCGTTTTCGGCGGTCTCGAGGGCGTCGGGTCCCGTTTTCTTGTTTTGCGCCCCCGGACTCGTTTTCGGCGGTACCGAGGGCGTCGGGTCCCGTTTTAATGTTTTGCGCGCCCGGACTCGTTTTCGGCGGTACCGAGGGCGTCGGGTCCCGTTTTAATGTTTTGCGCGCCCGGACTCGTTTTCGGCGGTACCGAGGGCGTCGGGTCCCGTTTTAATGTTTTGCCCGCCCGGACTCGTTTTCGGCGGTTTCGAGGGCGTCGAGTCCTGTTTTCATGTTTTGCGCGCCCGGACT
The DNA here is from genome assembly GCA_964058805.1 of Schoenoplectus triqueter. Taxonomy (NCBI): domain Eukaryota; kingdom Viridiplantae; phylum Streptophyta; class Magnoliopsida; order Poales; family Cyperaceae; genus Schoenoplectus; species Schoenoplectus triqueter. The sequence continues at coordinate 31,652 of CAXKVV010001873.1, forward strand.
CGTTTTCGGCGGTACCGAGGGCGTCTGGTCCCGTTTTAATGTTTTGCGCGCCCGGACTCGTTTTCGGCGGTCTCGAGGGCGTCGGGTCCCGTTTTCATGTTTTGCGCGCCCGAACTCGTTTTCGGCGGTACCGAGGTCGTCGGGTCCCGTTTTAATGTTTTGCGCGCCCGAACTCGTTTTCGGCGGTCTCGAGGGCGTCGGGTCCCGTTTTCATGTTTTGCGCGCCCGGACTCGTTTTCGGCGATACCGAGGGCGTCGGGTTCCGTTTTCGGCGGTATCGAGGGCGTCGGGTATCGTTTTCTTGTTCTGCGCGCCCGAACTCATTTTCGGCGGTACCGAGGGCGTCGGGTCCCGTTTTCATGTTTTGCGCGCCCTAGACTCGTTTTCGGCGGTACCGAGGGCGTCGGGTCTCGTTTTCATGTTTTGCGCGCCCTAGACTCGTGTTCGGCGGTACCGAGGGCGTCGGGTCCCGTTTTCATGTTTTGCGCGCCCGAACTCATTCTCGGTGGTAGCGAGGGCGTCGGGTATCGTTTTCATGTTTTGCGCTCCCGAACTCATTTTCAGCGGTACCGAGGGCGTCGGGTCCCGTTTTCATGTTTTGCGCTCCCGTACTCATTTTTGGCGGTAACGAGGGCGTCGGGTCCTGTTTTCACGTTTTGCGCGCCCGGACTCGTTTTCGGCGATATCGAGGGCGTCGGGTCTCGTATTAATGTTTTGCACGCCCGGACTCGTTTTCGGCGGTCTCGAGGGCGACGGGTATCGTTTTCACGTTTTGCGCGCTCGAACTCATTTTCGGCGGTACCGGGCTCGTCGGGTCCCAGACTCATTTTCGGCGGTATCGAGGGCGTCGGGTAACGTTTTCATGTTTTACGCGCCAGAACTCATTTTCGGCCATACCGAGGGCGTCGGGTCCCGTTTTCATGTTTTGGGCGCCCGGACTCGTTTTCGGCGGTCTCGAGGGCGTCGGGTCCCGTTTTCGGAGGTACCGAGGGCGTCGGGTATCGTTTTCATGTTCTGCGCGCCCGAACTCATTTTCGGCGGTACCGAGGGCGTCGGGTGTCGTTTTCATGTTTTGCGCACCCGAACTCATTTTCGGCGGTACCGAGGGCGTCGGGTCCCGTTTTCATGTTTTGCGCGCCCTAGACTCGTTTTCGGCGGTACCGAGGGCGTCGGGTCTCGTTTTCATGTTTTGCGCGCCCTAGACTCGTTTTCGGCGGTACCGAGGGCGTCGAGTCCCATTTTAATTCTTTGCGCGCCCGGACTCGTTTTCGGCGGTACCGAGGGCGTCGGGTCCTGTTTTTATGTTTTGCGCTCCCGGACTCGTTTTCGGCGGTCTCGAGGGCGTCGGGTCCCGTTTTCTTGTTTTGCGCCCCCGGACTCGTTTTCGGCGGTACCGAGGGCGTCGGGTCCCGTTTTAATGTTTTGCGCGCCCGGACTCGTTTTCGGCGGTACCGAGGGCGTCGGGTCCCGTTTTAATGTTTTGCGCGCCCGGACTCGTTTTCGGCGGTACCGAGGTCGTCGGGTCCCGTTTTAATGTTTTGCCCGCCCGGACTCGTTTTCGGCGGTGTCGAGGGCGTCGAGTCCTGTTTTCATGTTTTGCGCGCCCGGACTCGTTTTCGGCGGTACCGAGGGCGTCTGGTCCCGTTTTAATGTTTTGCGCGCCCGGACTCGTTTTCGGCGGTCTCGAGGGCGTCGGGTCCCGTTTTCATGTTTTGCGCGCCCGAACTCGTTTTCGGCGGTACCGAGGTCGTCGGGTCCCGTTTTAATGTTTTGCGCGCCCGAACTCGTTTTCGGCGGTCTCGAGGGCGTCGGGTCCCGTTTTCATGTTTTGCGCGCCCGGACTCGTTTTCGGCGATACCGAGGGCGTCGGGTTCCGTTTTCGGCGGTATCGAGGGCGTCGGGTATCGTTTTCTTGTTCTGCGCGCCCGAACTCATTTTCGGCGGTACCGAGGGCGTCGGGTCCCGTTTTCATGTTTTGCGCGCCCTAGACTCGTTTTCGGCGGTACCGAGGGCGTCGGGTCTCGTTTTCATGTTTTGCGCGCCCTAGACTCGTGTTCGGCGGTACCGAGGGCGTCGGGTCCCGTTTTCATGTTTTGCGCGCCCGAACTCATTCTCGGTGGTAGCGAGGGCGTCGGGTATCGTTTTCATGTTTTGCGCTACCGAACTCATTTTCAGCGGTACCGAGGGCGTCGGGTCCCGTTTTCATGTTTTGCGCTCCCGTACTCATTTTTGGCGGTAACGAGGGCGTCGGGTCCTGTTTTTACGTTTTGCGCGCCCGGACTCGTTTTCGGCGATATCGAGGGCGTCGGGTCTCGTATTAATGTTTTGCACGCCCGGACTCGTTTTCGGCGGTCTCGAGGGCGACGGGTATCGTTTTCACGTTTTGCGCGCTCGAACTCATTTTCGGCGGTACCGGGCTCGTCGGGTCCCAGACTCATTTTCGGCGGTATCGAGGGCGTCGGGTAACGTTTTCATGTTTTACGCGCCAGAACTCATTTTCGGCCATACTGAGGGCGTCGGGTCCCGTTTTCATGTTTTACGCGCCCGGACTCGTTTTCGGCGGTACCGAGGGCGTCGGGACCCGTTTTCACGTTTTGCGCGCCCGGACTCATTTTTGGCGGTACCGAGGTTGTCGGGTCCCGTTTTTATGTTTTGCGCGCCCGGACTCGTTTTCGGCGGTACCGAGGGCGTCGGGTCCCGTTTTAATGTTTTGCGCCCCCGGACTCGTTTTCGGCGGTCTCGAGGGCGTCGGGTCCCGTTTTCATGTTTTGCGCGCCCGGACTCGTTTTCGACGGTACCGAGGAAGTCGGGAATCGTTTTTATGTTTTGTGCGCCCGGACTCGTTTTCAACGGTTTTGAGGGCGTCGGGTCCCGTTTTCGGCGGTATCGAGGGCGTCGGGTATCGTTTTCATGTTTTGCGCGAACGAACTCGTTTTCAGCGATATCGAGGGCGTCGGGTCCGGTTTTCATGTTTTGCGCGCCCGAAGTAGTTTTTGGCGGTCTCGAGGGCGTCGGGTCCCGTTTTAATGTTTTGCGTGCCCGGACTCATTTTCGGCGGTCTCGAGGGCGTCGGGTCCCGTTTTCATGTTTTGCGCACCCGGACTCATTTTCGGCGGTCTCGAGGGCGTCGGGTCCCGTTTTCATGTTTTGCGCACCCGGACTCGTTTTCGGCGGTCTCGAGGGCGTCGGGTCCCATTTTCATGTTTTGCGCCCCCGGACTCGTTTTCGGCGATACCGAGGGCGTCGGGTTCCGTTTTCGGCGGTATCGAGGGCGTCGGGTATCGTTGTCTTGTTCTGCGCGCCCGAACTCATTTTCGGCGGTACCGAGGGCGTCGGGTCCCGTTTTCATGTTTTGCGCGCCCTAGACTCGTTTTCGGCGGTACCGAGGGCGTCGGGTCTCGTTTTCATGTTTTGCGCGCCCTAGACTCGTGTTCGGCGGTACCGAGGGCGTCGGGTCAGGTTT
>CAXKVV010001874.1:0-33998 GCA_964058805.1 Schoenoplectus triqueter
AAATCTGAATTTAAAAATTAAAATCTAACCTATTCAAAACAAATCTAATTACTTCACATATTCAAAAAAATTATTCTAACCTATTTTTGTAACTTATTACAAATAAATCCGAATTTAAAAATTAAAATCTAACCTATTCAAAATAAAACTAATTACTTCACATATTCAAAAAAATAATTCTAACCTATTTTTATAACCTATTAAAATTAAATCCGAATTTAAAAATTAAAATATAACATTCAAAATAAATATAATTACTTCACATATAAATATAAATTAATATAAACTAAATTTATAGAGAATAATATAACATGAAATGTAACCTTTAAATCTCGCCGAAAAATATTGTGGGAGATGCCGAACTTCGTAATTCCGTTAGCGTATTTTTATAACTATATTTTTTGAAATAATAAATTTAAAAATTGAGAATAATATTATATTGAGAGAAGGTGAAAATGTTGAGAGGAAGAGGGGTGTATTTATAGAGTTCTGATTGGAGGGAATAAAATTTGAAATTTAAAAAAATGAAAAAAAACAACAGCTTAACGGGTCCAGACGGGTTAACGGGTTTCGGGGGAAATTTTTTGAATTTTGAAAATTTTGGTGGGTTACGGGTAGACAGGTACGGGTAGGCGGGTATGGGAGGGCGGGCACAGGCGGGCAGGTAGACGGGTACGGGTGTCGGTTACACGGGGTGTACCCTGGCGGGTAGGCGGGCACGGGTATGACGGTTTTTTTCCGAAAAAACGCTGACCGGTCCATCTCATGCCCGTACTCGTGTACCCGCCTATACCCGGGCACAGGTACGGATACCCCGGATAACGGGCATGGGTAGGCGGGTACGGATTGTACCCGGCGGGTATAAGCAAACCACTATCTGGCCAGATCTGAGATTCTTCATTTTTTATAATTTATATTTTTATTTTTTAATATAAAAAATAACTCAGGAGTCTAGGAGAGAAGAAACCATCTATTACAAGAGCTGGTGATTGGGAGCTTTTATTCCCCAAATTATAATCACAAAGTGTTGTAAATAAAATTAAATTTAACCATATCGATCAGATTGGATTTGCATTTTTTTTTATATAGAATGTCAAACGTTAAAAAAACGGAATAACCTTTTTGAGTTCGAAATCATTATTGCACTTAGGGGCGTCAATGGGTCGGATCGGATCGGATTCGGGTCAGGTCATATTATTTTATTATTTTTTATATCTGATCCGAACCCGACCCGATTAAATTCAGATTAAAATCTTGATCCATACCCGATCCGACAGGTCACAGGTCGACCCGACCCAATCCGTATAAATAATTAAATATTTCTTAATTATTTTTATATAATTTTAAGTAATAAAATATTAATTAATTTATAATTAATTTTAATTAATATATAATTAGTGTATATTTAAGATTTAATTAGTATTAAATCATAAATTACTTCTAAAAATATAATTAATCGGGTCGGATCGGGTTGATCCGAACTCGACCCGACCCATTTATCTTCGAGTCATATCGGGTCGGATCAGATCGGGTTAATCTGTCGGGTCGGATCAATAATTGACACCCCTAATTGCACTGCACAATTAGGTAAAGTATGATTCCGGCAAAGCGGGGCCCATCTGAAAGAGTATGATTTGTGGTTTGGAATAGGCCGGGTAGACGTTTCTTATCTTATAAGATAAGATCCACTCAAAACTCTCATATTTTCAAGTTAGATATTTCTATACAAAAACACAATAGACGATCACAAAAATTAGAAAGGGAGCATAAATTGGCAGGACCAAAACAATGCACCCAGGTAAACTAAAAAATATATATAAAAATACAGAAGCTAAACGAGCATCTCACATTCAAAAGGGACACAACATATGCTTTCCCTAACGCTTTGTTTAGATAAAATAAAGTGAAGGGAATGAATATAAAAGATAGAAGTGGATGAAATAGAATGAAAAGTAAAGTTATAATATTTTGTATTTTTTTTATTTGGTTCATATTGTAATCTTCGTTACACTCCAATTTGGACAATAATAAAATATAAGCTTTATTATTTAAATTGTCAACAATTTTATGTTCAATTATGTCTAATTTTTATTTAATTATATTTAACCAATTATAATACTTCTAGAAAAAATAGTGGTCAATTACCTTCTTATTAAACAATCACTTTGAAAAACGAAAGGCTTTAGGATCCGATTCTTTTTTTTTAAAATGCTTCGATCTGCCTTGTCTGGTAAACCTCCGAATAGGGTTTTAAAAAAAATCCGAATCTATCCCGGACTGATCCGTGCCCGCGGACCGGACTGAACCCGATCCGTCTCCAACAATGGTCCGGTTCTCTTTTCACTCAAAATCGATCCGTGACCAACTTTTTATAATTTGTGATAATTTTTGGAGTATTGTTCGATTTATAAACAATTAAAAATATAAAATTAATTCAATGATATTATTTAAAAATACATGATAAATTTATTTTCTAAATTTTATAATTTTCTAGAATTTTTAAATTTTTTTTGTAGTTTTTTTGAATTTATAAAAAAAAAACAGACTCTCCCGGACCGGACCGTGCCCGACTCGTCCCGACCTGTGGGGGTCCGACCCCCGGAGGCCAACGGTGGGACAAATTGGATTTTTCTGAATTTGACCTGTCTAGATCCGTCCTATATGAACCGTAATGGACCATAACTATGAACCATGCCGACCCGTGACCCGACCGAATTTGACTCGGACCGGACCAAACCGGCCCGTTTGCATAACACTAGCCCCAAATGAGATTGGAACTCAGCGCAGGAAGCAAGGAAATACCAATCAATATTACTTTGACCGAATTAATTTTTAATTTAATGCCCTGAAGAAAACGTTATTCTTAACCGAAAGCATCGTCAACACATCCCTCAATAATTCGTTTAATCAAAGAAAATGGATTATTAAAAAAAATCAAAGAAAATGACGCTGAGCCTATGGATTCTTGTTCTAATGTGGCGCTATTAATATCGCCATAGGTGTAGCGGGTTTCTGTTCAAATTCATCCAAACTAATCTACAAGCATGCAATCGCTTATCTTAACACAGAATTTGTGTTAAAGTTAATTATTACGTAAACTAAACCGATGACCAGTGTCGGAAGGCCCTGCAAAGTGGCGCGACACAGAAGATCCCTTTATGCTGTTCGGATCCTATATAAAAAAATGGAAAGAAATTATAAAAGTGGTCGGTTGAGTAGACAAAGGGGCAAAAGCCCAAAACACATGCTAAGAAAGCAAACTAAACACCGCAAAATAGAAAGCGTCCAAAGTGGGGTTATGGTTATTGTTATGGAATAGAAGGAGAACTCTCAAGGCCTATTACCACCACCACCACCACCATCAACAACAGAAACCAGATTCCTGGAATGAGTGGGTGGAAGCAGTATCGACATAATTTCCTAGGCCGGAGACTGACACGTGCTGGTGTGTTCATCATATTCGTCATTTTTTCACCAATAATCCTTCCTTTGTTCTGTTTATGCTTCCCGTTCATCTGCGCCATCGCGGTGTTATTGCATCTGGTGCCGATCAAATGGCGGTTCCAGCGGGGAGAGAGGGATCAGGACAATGCAGGGTTGATCGTGCGGGCCAAGGAGGCGGTCGGGCTCACCGAGGCAAGAGCAGGGTTGTTGGAGAGGTACTTGGAGGATCAATTGGGGCTTGTGGTTGATGCGTCTTTTGGATCCGTTGATTGAAGTTGATTTCATCTTTTCCTGTCCATGGTTTCTTCAAAAGAATCAAACGATGCTGAAAAAGGTCCAGGAAGAGAGGATCCGAAGGAGACGATCAGACCAGCGTGGAGGATGATGATTAGGGGTGCAACTTGGGGGGTGTTTTGGGCTTCACTGACGTGGATCGGAGGATGTGAATTTAATTGAGTTATTTTAATTTGTGGAGATACTTGAAGTTCATTTGTGGTGAAGAAAAGATCTCAATCAATTGAATTGCTTTGTTCATACAAGTGTAACACCACAACATGTGTGATTTAACATGCTTTGAAATGCCCATGGAAAATTATGGGTACAAGTCAGGGAGATATTTTGGAAGAAATTGTAGAAACAGAACAGGCTGTTGCCGACTTTATTGTATGGATCCATCACTAGTATTAAAAAAAAAATATTCTGTTCAATTTTACTTTTTATTGTGATATCAATATGTAGTATCTCTATAAATTTGAGTAACATCGAGTTCTGCTTATTTGCTCCTCGGTCAAGTGAATTATTTTTTACTATTAGAAAAACTTATCATTGTGAGAACTCTTCTAATTCAGCACAACTTGTGTGAAACTCTTTTAATTCAACACAAAATATAAAGAGTAAATTTTTTATTTTAATAATGAATAATAAAGAATAAGATTTCACCTGATATATTGTATCTCTTGAAGAGTAGTGTATTATATCTTTTTGAATTGTTGTATTTTTAGCATTCCATTATTTTCCTAAATCTGATTATAAACATGTATATACTGAAAATAAAAAGTGAGAAAGAGGGTGAGTAAGGGGAATAAAAAGTGAGAGCAAGGAGAGGTCTGTTTCGGAGTTTTTTTTTTTATGAGGATGAGAGAGAGCATTGATGGGTTAACACATAGGAGATTTATTGCGTATATTTTTCTCGAAACAGTTCACCCCCGATTTGAAGGTTTAAGTGAAGTAATTTATTCTTCATATCCACTTCTTCTCTTCCCATTCTACTCTCTCCTGTAATTCTGAAACACAACTTAAATACCTTTACAATAAGAAATTTTAGAACAATTAAATTTGTGTCAGTATAATTATCTAATTAGCATCACTTATTTTAGAGAAGAGTATTTTGAACAATAAATATATACCAAACAAAAAATTAATGGATGTGTTCTTTATGTGATTTATGATAAAATATAGACATGTTAGAGTATTTTCAATGAGAGTTTTTAATGAGTTGTTAAATTTTATGTGTTAGTTGCTATTTGAATTTCTAGGTTGGATGAGGATTTCTAATTTAGAAACTATGGAGGGGAGTTTCTAAAATAGAAATTCATTTCTAAATGTCATGTTATTTAGAAACTCACTTGATTCAGTAATGAAAAAAAAAAATTTTAAAACAAAAATAGCAATGGAAAATAATTTGATGCTGCTAATTTGGCACTAGAACTACGAAAATATCATTAAATAATTTGTTTTTTTATTTCTATGATGGAGTATGCTCTATATAATTTCTAATCAATTATTAAATGAATGATGTGGCGGTTATTAGCAATTCCAACCAATTTGTGCTTTGGAGATGCTCTTAGGTTATCGTTCCAGTTTTCTTTTCCATTATAAAATTACTACAGTATATGTGATTTAGACAAGAGGACAAAACATTATTTCTCTTGTAGCAAAAAAAAAAAAATTCAAATTTCGCCGGCTTTCCATGCCTACGCGAGATTTTAACTGTTAATTGTTGAAATAATACTGAAGCACACAATTGTTTACATGTACACATCAGGAAATCTAGCATTTAATCACATTAATGTTATCTTTTTATATTTTCAGTTATTTGCAAAGAATATGAAGAGAGGGGAAATGAGAAAATATATCCATCTTCTGGTACAAAGAAATTGTAATGTAAAACTTAATATATTCAATTGTACTAGCTATATACTTGCGCGTTGCAGCAGACTCTTTTATTTAAATATTAAAATATTATAAGATAAAAAAATTCATATTTATCTAATATTAAATTATAAATTCACCAAATTATAGAGAAAATTTATAATAAAAACTATATTTAATCTTGGATGAGATTTTTGCACAATATGAGTTAATGGTTCATGATTTTTATGACAAGAAAAGTAAATTATTCTAACATATATTATCACCATTAATTTCTTATCAAATATGCACAAGTTTGCTAAATAAAAAAATAATATTATGAAAATAATAGTATATATGAGAAAGAAATGGAGAGAAAGAGGAGATCAATGGACGCGATCACATACGTTCGATCGACCAAAAATAAATATTATCTGTCTAATTAAAGAACAAAATAGGTATAATAAAAAATTGCCATGATAAAAAATGAATCCTCCGATGCTTTATATAATATATAAATTTGATATTCAGTTCGTTACTTAAATAACACCAGCTTCTATAGCGTCCGTGACCATGTAGGCATGCCCTTAACCCATAATACTACAAAGAATTCCATATTCATTTCAATCGCTTTTACAAAAGTAGCTGTCGTGATTATTGTGATGGATATAACTATCAGAGTAGTCCCAAAAAATTGAATAATCAAATGCAATGACTACATAAAAAATATTTTAACTATAATTATAGAAACTAGTAAAAAAGTAACTTTCATATTTTTATCGAATTAGATTTTTTTTTATGAATATGTAATTAGATTAGTGGAGGATTTTGACCTTAAATGTTTTAATCAGATCAATAATATGCCCATGTTATCAACATTGCTAGGTTGGGATGTAAAAAGTATGTACATAGGGGTTGACTTTTTTTTTAATAAGAATTACCATAATGATCAATTCAATGGTGCTTGCTATTTTATGAGTTTGGGGGATTGAACTATGGATTTTTTTAAATGAAAAAAATACTAATTTCAATAAAAAGAAACATGAAGGACTAATTGATACGTATAATAAGAAGTTTATTTATAAAAAAAAATAAAAATCAAACTAGTTAATCAATTTCGAGAGATATGAGAGTCAATTGACGGTTCGACGCAATTGGTTCTTGCTAAAATTATTATCGAAAATCGCATGGTTTTGCGTTAAAAGGAACGAGGTAGGGGTGCAAAACGAATCGGGTATTTGACGTGTATGGATTTAAATATTCTTTTGGCAGATAAAGATAAACATAATTATTTAAATCCGTATTGTTTTAAATTCGGATATTTGCTTTAAATACACGCATATCACATTGACTAGGGAAATACGTATGATACGAAATTTAATTACATATTTTATTAACACTAAATTTAATTTCATCTAATGATTATGTTTCATACACGCATATCACATTTAAATGTTTCATACATTTTGCTAATAATCTAATGAATTTGTCATGAAATATTATGCGGTTGGTTTTTCCTGAAATATGTGATAAATTGTATTGTTATATTTATTTTTCTAATATTTGATTTATATTTATATATATTTTTTTGTTTGATCGATATCTGTACTTAATTAATATTTGATTTGTATATAAAAATTAATAGCATATAGAATTACAATGTGAATGTGACTACTGTGTACTACCCATCGATTCCAGTCTGTTTACACCCGGACATCTGGACGGTGTAACCAAACAAATGAGACATGAGGAATCAAAATTGTCAAGATCATGCTAAATAATTTCAACGATGTAGACAAATTCTAATTCCTCATTTTATTATGGATGTTGTATGTTTTGAAACTTGCTGGTTTTGCTGGATTTCAGAGTAGATGCTTTTAGAGGGGAAATATACGCAATTATTTCCGAACTACCAATAATTTTGTTCACCTCTAATGTTTACTTTTATATGACATTCTAATAATATTTTCCCCTGTCAATTATGCCTTTCTTTTTCCTTTTTTATTAATCCCGCTTAAAAGCATGTTCCACCAACCACTTTTCTCTTTCCTTACAAAAATGTAAAACGACAACAGAAAACTTATTAGCACAAAAATAACAATGCGTCTCTGTAAAGAGTTTGACTCGATTATGGATTTATGGTTCCTTCTTAACGGATTCAAAGCCTCGTCGTCGTCGGTGATATTATTATTTACCAGGCTGAGTCATTTATTATTTAAATTTAAATTTAACTGCTTGGGGGCGTAGTCACAATTGTTATTAATTTATGTATTTTATTTTGAAAATAGAGCTTCGCATATATTGCTTTTCATGATTATTTCTATTAATTAATATTTTTTTCAAAATATTAAATGAGCAACAATTTCCCAATTTATATCTGTGATGTTTCTTGCATTTGTCTCGAAAGGGGCGGGTCCAGTGTTTTGAAATTGAGATGATTTCGAGTCCGTCCAGTGTATACCTTCCCCAACCAATTTCGGAATTTCCCCACCCCGCTCCACCGCTCTCACCATCTCGAAATTTCAAAAATACGGTCCGGCCGATTCCAACGCCAGGCCAGCCAGATCAGATCACGTAAAGAAGCACACTCAACCCACACGCGCAGAAAAAAGGGAGAACTACTAACTGACGGAGTGACACGGAGATCTATCCATCAATGGAATCCGTACTTTGAGATCGATCGACGAGGTAGGAGGAAGGGGGTAATCAATGGCGACGGAGAGGGAGAAGGAGAGGGAGGCGGAGCTGGAGAGCGCCATGTATACCAACTGCCTCCTTCTGGGGTTGGATCCGACCGTGCTTGAGATGGCCTCCAATGGCGGAGGTGTGAGAGGAGGGACAAGCCCTAGAGTCGGGCTATTCAAACACTCAAATCCGAAGCTCGGTGAGCAGCTGCTTTACTTCCTCCTCTCCGCACTTCGTGGCCCCATCCAATCGGCCAAGGTTTTAATCTAATTTTTGTTCATCTTTGTGATTTATTTCATTCTTTTCTTCTTTCAAAATTTGAAGAGAATTGGCTTAATTGAATCTCAGCTTAAGGTGAAGTGCATAATGCAAGTCGAATTACCAATTTGTTTCTTTTCGTCCAAACAATGCCCAGCATCGGAGCATGCCTTTGTACAAACCATTGAACTATAGCCTCCACAAATATTCTAAGAGAGGTTGTTGTGTTCCAGGTCTGTGTCTCAGAGCAAAGAGACTTGATTTGAACCAAATGTGGCATTGCACAACTCTTAGTTATTAAATGATAAAAAGAAAACAGATAAAAACAAAAAGAAATGAAGATTGTCATTTACAAGCGGACATTTTAATGAAATTGAAGTTAAATTTAGCGATTGTATAATGATGCTTGATATTTGGTCATTTTACTTGGCAGGATTTTGACAAGGCATGGCCTATATATGATTCAGCACAATCAAGAGAGTTTCGGAAGGTGAGGAAATTATTCAATTCTACTCAAATTTTGTTTGTACTGTCTTGTTGTATCTCTATATTGTTAACTTTTTTATATTTGTTGTTTTTGGTGGGCAAAAAGATTGTGCAAGGCATTATAAGTGAGTTAGAGATGCAAGGTGCATTACCAAGGAGCAGTTCTCGGGTTTCATCTCTAGCCACTTGCTGTGGGCCTAGGTCAGAATCTACATTTTCTCTTAAGGTCCTTTTTGCAAATGAGACCTCATAATTTTTATTGTGTTTACGTTAAGACGCTGCAACATGCAAATTTGCAACTAGCCCTGCAGATTTAAGCTACTTGGTAATAACAATTGACTATAATGCAAAAACCTCTTGACACGAGTTAGCTTTTTATTATTACAAACTATTAACAAAGACTAGTTATATGACCTGAAAATATTCTGCATTAATCACATGGGCAGTGTTGGCTGGTATTCGTTATACATAAAATCATTGGAAGAATTGCCCTGTTTGTAAATCAGTATACAAGAAACTTACATCTATCTGCCTTTTGAAGCACTATTTGGAACAAGCTTAGGCATGCCTTCTTTTATGTTTTGTTATGGTTCATACAGATTTGTTGAGCTTCTGTGGCAACTGTCAGTGCACACCTTAAGGGAGGTTTATAAACGAATGTTTGCTTCTGACACGACATCTGACCCATTGCCTTCTGCATTAACAGATTATTCTTATCTAAATGCTGCTGCCTTACTCCCGATCTCAAAGGTAACAAAACAAATTGCTGATCGGTTGAATAACATGTCTAAAAGAATGCTATTACCAGGGCCAAATAGAGTTCCAACTTCCAGCACATGCCATTTGCAGCAGAAACTGGTTATCTTGCTTAAGCCTTTAGTTCATGCACAAGTTTGAGACAGATAGTAAACAAGCCAAATAAAAGTGACAAAGAATCACATGTTGGTTTTTATATTCAAATGTATTATTATTATTATTATTTATTATTATTATTATTATTATTATTATTATTATTATTATTATTATTATTATTATTGTTATTGTTGTTGTTGTTGTTGTTGTTGTTGTTATTGTTGTTGTTGTTATTATTATTATTATTTTATTATTATTACTATTATTATTATTGTTATTATTATTTGTGGTAAAACAGGCAAGGATAGCTCTGGAGAGAAGGAAATTTCTAGAAAATGCAAGCATTGCAGTTCATAGACAAAATACTTGGTCAAATTTGGCCAATGAAATGACCACAGAATTTCGGAGCCTATGTGCTGAAGAGGTTGGTACCACAATGATGTACATATATTGATACTGCCATTCTTCCTTTTACTTTTTTATTTTGTTTTGGAAATATTAACTAATTCTACTGTGTATTACTTTTGTTAATATTAGGCATATTTGCAACAAGAATTAGAGAAGTTGCAAGAGTTGAGAAATAAAGCTAAGGCTGAGGGCGAGTCGTGGGATGACCGTGCCTCTAGCTCATCAGGTCAAACCTCACATCTTGTTTCTAAAGCTACTCGGTTGTGGGAATCTCTACTAGCTCGAAGAAGTAAGATACTTTCTCTTCTGACTGTATGTCTATTCATCTTAATGTTTGCTGCATCATGAGGTTGCATACTTTTCCAATTCCTACACTATTTTACCTATAATAAGCAAACAAATATTTTAATGTTTTAAATTTGACAAATCAGGTAAATGAATATCAAGTTTGATGCAATTTGGAAAGTTATTCATGCATTGAATGGTTTAAAAGTTTGACCAGTTTTGTTAGATTTTTTTTTATCAACGATTAGATGATTTTGAAGTTGCATCAGATTTTGTAATTTTATTTTCACACTTTTATGAATCTTTACTTTGTTTGTCAAAATAAGTGGGTCGTCCATGCAACCCTTATCTGAAAAAGGATGTGAAAAGTATAGTTTTTTATGTTCATTAGTGTCTGTTACACACTGCTGCCAAGACATTTTGTACTCACTAGTATGTGATTCCTGATTTTCATGGAATATACTTTTTTATTTTATTATTTATTTATTTTTGCAATTTCTTTAGGTCAACATGAAGTTCTAGCATCTGGGCCAATTGAAGATGCAATTGCTCACCGTGAACACAGGTACTTGTGTTTTGTTAATGAATCAACCTATTGAACTTAAAACTTGCTAGAATTGTCCAAGAATTATTGTTTATTTCCAAATTATTTGTAGGTATCGAATATCAGGAACTTCACTGCTTGCAGCTATGCAACGAGGCTCACAAGATGTGCTCTCGGCTCCATCTGGGGAGTTGTCCCCACAAGCAGTTTCACCACCGATAAGTGGGATTGATGAAAATGCTTCATCATCTACAACAGATGACAGATCTGCCCTTGTCCATCCAACAGTCGATGTGACTGAGATTCTTCGCCGGTGGACACATGCTTTACAAAGAATCCACAAGCAATCTCTCTATTTGGTGAGTCTATGTCATCAGTTAGTACTTTATACATTTCTTTCGTTCTAGTAAAGGCAAGGCTTCTGGTGTTTTAGTATTCTGGCATTGGAACCAACTGATGTTGGCAATATGTTAACTTGTTCTCTAATACATAAGCTTTGATTAAACTCTGATAAGTGCCATATGTAAGACTTCATCATGTCATTCATAAAGCCAAGTATAATGAAAAAAAGTGAAAATTGCCGGGCTGCTCATACTCATGTATGGGGTTTACACGAGATACCAAAATGAACCAATTTTGTTTCAGGTTATTTTGGTGTAAATAATCAAATTTTTAGGTGATTAATAACTGAGTGCAATAATTATCTCAGGCTCATTTGGTACCAACCTTTGGGGTCGTAATCATTACCATGTACAATAGAAATTTGCCTCCTGTAATTGAATTTTAAAGAAGTCTGCGAACTCTGTTCAGCTTCTACAAACTTCAAATATCTTGATTAGAAAACAAAGTAGTTCTTTTTGTGTAATGTGTTGTTTTAAAACTTGTGCTGCGATTTATTATAGCAATCCTATAGTGTTGGTACGAATTATGCTTGGTTTATGTGTTTAATGCTATTTTATGGTGGTTTCTGTGATAGGCCAAAGCTAATGGAGGAGAGGGCCCAGATTTGCTCCGTGATGCATCTGATGGTGATAGTAGTGGCCATGCTGAGTCCCTTGCTTCTACCTTGGCCGAGCATAGACAGCACCTAGTTAGTATACAGGTACAGATGTACTGATTTGTTATTATCTTATTGAGCATGATTTTGTGTGCTTCCTGCGAAATGACAAATATTAGCTAATTTCTTCAGAAAGAAGAAAATATCCTACATAATCCTCTTCCCGTAATAAGGAAGAAAAAAGTGCTAAGTTAGTTTTGGCAAAGAAAAAAAAATACTAATTATAGTTTTTCACCAGGTCATATGTTGTATGATATTTTTTTAAGGTATCATGTACCAATGTACTGTATTGTTTTTGTAGTGCATATATGAAATTATTCCCACCAGTTCATGTCAGTCTGTTTTCCATTGTTGTAATTCCCAGTGATTAAAATTGTTCCATAATAACCAATGCTGATAACAGGGACCGCCAATATACCATCAGGATTTGTATTAATTAAGGCTGACATTTTGTGACATCTTATGCTCAACTGTGTTGGTATTCCATAAAAGCTGAATCAGACTAAATAACCAGTGTTGTTGTTGAGCTCGAAGAAAATTCAAATAACATTATCCTGGGTTGTGGCGCTCATCGTTTTGTACTTGAACTTGTACTGGCTTTCTTATGCTTTTTATTGTTATTTTTTTTGTAGGGACTTATAAACCAGTTAAAAGAAGCAATTCCAACTTTGAAAAAATCAATAACAGAGTTGAATGGAGAGGTCAATGCCATTTCAGGAAGTACAGATGATGAACTAAATTCTTCAGGCTCAAGGTTTTCTGTGCAAAGTCAAAATACAGTTCATGGTGTTGATGAGCTTGCTGACATGACATCTAAACTTTCTACCCTTCAAATTGAGAAATCACCAAGTTCAGCACCTAAGCTACCCTATCTGTTCAGCATGACTCTGAATCCACCAGGAAAAAACACACAAACACCGAAGAGGAATGCTCTGAGCACACAAATGGGTTCACAGACAGTCAGCAATGAGTCTGTATCACAAAGGGAAGCAGCACTCACGACACAACCTTCTTTGACCATGAGTGATAAGAAACATCAAACGACACAAGGTTAGTGTAGTTGTTTCTAATTTCGGTTTTGATGCCTTTTCTGCAATATGCTGTGAAGCTTCTGGTTTTTTCAAGAAATTGAATAAAATGTCTGAGTAGGTGTGAGTGGATCTTTATAAAATGCTGTTAGACCTAACAGATGTTACATTTAGTAAGCTATTTTGGTGACATTTTTTTTGTAGTAGTAGGCGAAGGGCCTACTAAGGAATTTTCATTAATCAAAGGTAAAAAGAGATTACAGAAAGTGTGTTTCTATTTTAGTGATATTACATGAGTGAACCTCTAATAACAGAATTATTTTGTAAGCTACTTTGGTAAGAACTATTTTATTGAACTCTTTTCATCATCGGAACTTTGGAAACCCAGTAATTGTAGAAATGTACTCAATTCTTTTCTTTTCTTTAAATTCCTACAACTTTTTTCTGAAGGCTTTTAATTCTCTCGCTTGACAGATAATGATGGTTATAATGCACATGATATCAGGCGGTCAGTTCGTGAAGCTGCATTATCAAAACCAATAACTAACCATGAACAGGTTACCCACAAGAACATCTCTAATGATGCATTGGATTTCTTCATGCCCCTAATATCTCGTTCTACAAAAGAGAGACCGGTTGATAACACCACGCCACCAAACCTCAGAAAACATAGGTTGGATTTCCCATCCCCAAAATTGCACACCCAGAAGACATCAGCAACAGATAGGACAAGGGGGTTTGATGGGCATGACCAGCGAAGGTCATCTTTTCTTTCACTGGATGATTCATTGGATCAAGTTTTTTCGCCACCTCTGCTGATGGAATCAACTCTCTTCACAGACACTTATGAAGATTTGCTTGGTATGTTTTCCTCAATCCCACAATTCGGCACCAGTATGTACTATGTTCGGGCTAAGTATAACATGAATTCCAACACTTTATACTGCATAATTACTCCACTGATTAATCCAACTGGATAATTCTATACTTGTGTAATTGTAACAATCAGTCTAAGTTCCAGGTACAGTAAACATGCAAATACACGAAGCATTAGAAAACTTCTATTTTTTCCCTCTTGCAGCTCCATTATCAGAAACGGATGCAGCTCTAATGGATCATTGAATTCTATAAGTCAAGACTTTTCTTTACGGCTATGACAGCTCAATGGCCAGCAATTCTCATGCCAGTATTCTGGCTACCAAGTTCTGGTGCCAACAAGGGCCATCAGTTGTAGCGGATGTGAAGTTCCATATTCAACATGATTCCTTTTGCTGAACCCATGCTAACAGCTTTTATGTTGCGCGTAGGAAAGTTGTTTTTTCTGTATGTAGTTCATAAGTTTATTTACATTTGTGTATCTCGTTGTAATGATTTATTAATGATACAATCCACTTGGCAAGCATTTCATCTATTTAAGGCATTTTTTTTATCTAATTTTTCTTTTTTATGTATTGGTTTGTTAGAGATGAGGCCTGCATTACTTGTGCATTTAGGGTCGGTGGTTTGACGTGTGATCTGAAGTTCATATTTTTTTGTCCTTTTTGCCCCGTTTTTTCCTCGACGTTTGAAGAACTATGACACTGATATCAAATTGATCCTCTTTTGGGATTTGATAGTTGTTGAAACCTTTGAGGAAGAATTCACACCCAGTGAATTTCTTTTGAGAATTGATACCCTAAACGCCTGTAAGTGGAAACCGACTCGTTGACAACAATAAATCAATAATCCATAGTAACGATCTTATTAACTGATATTACGGTGCAAAATGTGACGGATAAATAGCATGCACAGAACAAGAGCTAACTATGGTTGGTCGCATCTGTTAATTCATGCCTATTTTATGATACTGTATTACTGTCCCTTATTTTCTGTTCATCCCGTAGGAACTTGTCTAATCCATTTTCATCCAGATTGATCGGTACTGCTCTAAGTAGGTAAATGCACGCAGAATATTTGGCATTATGATTCAAGTGATGGTAAAATATTACAACAAATGGATACACTAAAACGAACAAGTTTTAACAAATGTAAACATAGTATGCATATTATCATGTATATTAAAGCATAACTCATGTTCAAATTGTTATGTCATTCATGATTTTTTTTAATAGTTTGACTTTGTATAGGATTGATATTTAGAAATTGCATCACGACGTACTGTAAGGCAAAAAATATGAGTTTAAAAAAATGTAAACAGATTAATTTTGTGCAAGGTTTAACTTTGCGTGATAAAGAAGCGCAGATCCAGTAGGTACGGTAATGAATTTCAACTCTCCACAAGGTTGAAGTAATGTGAAAGACATAAAAAATAGTATATGTCAAAATTAATAGAGGCTTTATATATATATATATATATATATATATATATATATAAGTGGAGATACCGTGAGCTTAACTCAAAAAACATATCAAATTATTTTGAAATTTTAATTTATCATTCTCATTAAATTCTTTATATGAAAATCTCATGGGATGCAAAAAATTGAAGCGTTTTGAGCTTTTTAAGTCACCGTTTTTAATTTTTGAAAATCAGCTCTAAAAATAATAATAATATATTCAATACTTGAACATCATTTTAAAAAATTAAAAATGATGACTTAAAAAGCTCAAAACGCTCCAAATTTTTGCATCCCATGAGATTTTCATATAAAGAATTTAATGAGGATGATAAATTAAAATTTCGAGATGATTTGATGTATTTTTTGAGTTAAGCTCACGGAAGACCTCCGTGAGTTTAAGCTCACGGTATCTTTACTCTATATACTCAAAAAATACATCAAATCATCTCAAAATTTTAATTTATCATCCTCATTAAATTCTTTATATGAAAATCTCATGGGATGCAAAATTTGGAGTGTTTTGAGTTTTTTAAGTCATGATTTTAAATTTTGAAAAATCAGCTCTAAAAATAATAATAAAATATTTAATATTTGAACATCATTTTTAAAAATTAAAAATGATGACTTAAAAACTCAAAACACTCCAAATTTTTGTATCCCACAAAATTTTCATATAAAGAATTTAATGAAGATGATAAATTAAAATTTCGAGATGATTTAATGTATTTTTTGAGTTAAGCTCACGGAAGGCCTCCGTGAGTTTAAGCTCACGATATCTTTACAAAAAACCATTATTGCTTATGGTGCTTTGCAAAGCAAAAAAAACCATTATTGTTTCGGAGTGAGATTTCATATACCGAGGTCTCAAATGGTCAATCTAAGTTACTCAATAATTTTTTCATGTCAAAATCTTGTAGGATATTAAATTTCTTATTTTTTTGAGCTTTCTAACTATTTTTTAAATTATTTTAAAAATATCCCTGTTTAACATAAGAAAATAGCCTATTTCAAGGCTGTTTTTAAAAATAATTTAAAAAATAGTTAGAAAGTCAAAAAATCATGAAATTTAATATCCTACAAGATTTTGACATGAAGAAATTATTGAGCAACTTATATTGACCATTTGAGACCTCGGAATATGAAATCTCACACCGAAGCAATAATGATTTTTTACTTTGCAAAGCACCATAAGCTATCACTCTCTCTCTATATATATAGAGTAAAGATACTGTGATTTTAACTCAAAAAATATATCAAATAATCTCTAAATTTTAATTTATCATGGTCATTAAAATTCTTTATATGAAAATCTTGTGGGATGCAAAAATTTGAAGTGTTTTGAGCTTTTTAAGTCACTCCAAATTTTTACATCCCATAAGATTTTCATATAAAGAATTTAATGAGCATGATTTGATGTACTTTTTGAGTTAACCTTACAGAAGACCTCCGTGAGCTTAACCTCACGGTATCTTTACTCTCTCTCTCTCTCTCTCTATATATATATATATATATATATATATATATTTATGCTACGATTAGTTACGAAGTACAAAATATTTTTGTACGTCGCATCATATCTCCCATTTTCAAATTCAAAACACCGATCCGACCATTAAAAAATGTTCTCCATATTGAAATATGTTTGGATATCAAGTTTTACATTTTTTAGAAAAAAAATCAATTTTTTTGAGGATTAGAAAACCGTTCTTATTAAAAATCATAAACTCAATGTATTTTTATCCCCTAAAAAAATAGAAAATTTTCTCTAAAAAATATAAAATTTGATCTTCAAATATATTTTAATATGGAGAACACTTTTAATGGTCGGATCAGTGTTTGAATTCGGTAATGGGAGATACGATGCGAAGTGCAAAAATATTTTGTACTTCACGACTAACCGTAGCATAATTCTCTCTCTCTCTCTCTCTCTCTCTATATATATATATATATAGGCTAGGGTGCTGCATGGAGCACCAAACCTCTTGTGCTTGACGTCCGTATCTCAAATTTGAAAGTTCAAATGACCGATCCAAACCGTTGAACATGATCTTCATATTGAAATATCTTTCGAGATTAAATTTTATATTTTTTGAATTTTTTAGCTATTTTTTAGATGAGTACAAAATCACTAATTTTGGATGATGCAGAAATCGTTAGATTAACAAACTTTATACCCATCTAAAAAATAGCCAAAAAATTCAAAAAAATATATATATAATTTGAGATACGGACGTGAAGCACAAGAAATTTGGTGCTCCATGGAGCACCCTAGCCCCTCTCTCTCTCTCTCTCTCTCTCTCTATATATATATATATATATATGGAGACATTTACGGTGTTTTGTGAAGCAAAAATGTGTTTTGCTTTAGTTTTAAATCTCATATACCGAAAGCTTGAAATATCAATCTAATTTGTCCATAATAATCTAGATATTGAAAACTTGCTAGATACCAAATTTTATCATTTTTGGAGTTTTATAATTATTTTTTTGAATTTTTAAAAGATGATAATTTTTTATGTGCACCTATCATTATTTTATTATTATTTTTGGGCATTTTCAAAAATCCAAAAAAATAGTTAGAAAGTTTCAAATGTAATCAAATTTAATATTCCGTAAGATTTAAATATGTAGTTTTTGTTGGGTGAATTAGATTAGCAATTTGAACTTTAATTTTATGAGATTTTTTAGGTCGAAGCAAAATACCTCTTTGCTTCGCGAAGCACCGTAAGATCTCCATATATATATATATAGGTGTGCTAATGTGCTTTACACTTATATCTCATATTTCAAAATACTTTGTACTTCACACTTATATCTCATATTTCAAAATTCAAATGGATGATCCAAATCGTTAAATATGATCTTTATATCAAAATCTTCTTGGTGATCAAATTTTATATTTTTGGATTTTTTTTTTGCTATTTATTTAAAGGGATAGAAAATCGTTGATATTGAATGGTTCAGAAGATGTCAGATCAATGAATTTTATAGCCCTTCAAAAAAATAGTAAAAAATTAAAAAAAATTTAAAATTTGATCACCAAGGAGATTTTGATATGAAGATCATATTTAACGGCATGGATCGTCCATTTGATTTTTGAAACATGCGATATAAATATGAAGTACTAAGTATTTTATGCTTTATAAAGCACACCTCTATACACACACACACATACAGATATATATATATATATATATATATATATAGATAGATAGATAGATAGATAGATAGATAGATATAGATGTGTTATGGTGCTTTGCAAAACAAAAAACTCATATTGCTTTGGGGTGAGATTTTATATTCCGAGATCTCAAATGGTCAATCTAAGTTGCTCAATAATTTCTTCATGTCAAAATATTTTGGGATATTAAATTTCATAATTTTTTGAGCTTTCTAGATATTTTTTAAATTATTTTTAAAATCAGCCTTGTTTAACATAAGAAAATAGTCTATTTCTGGGCTATTTTTAAAAATAATATAAAAAATAGCTAGAAAACTAAAAAAATCATGAAATTTAATATCCCATCAGATTTTGACATGAAGAAAATATTGAACAACTTAGATTGACCATTTGAGATCTCGGGATATAAAATCTCACCCCAAAGTAATATGAGTTTTTTGCTCTGTAAAGCACCATAATACATCTCTCTCTCACTATATATATATATATATATATATATATATATATATATAGTAAAGATACCGTGAGCTTAAGCTCACGGAGGCCTTCCGTGAGCTTAACTCAAAAAATATATCAAATCATCTCAAAATTTTAATTTATCATCTTCATTAAAAAATTTATATGAAAATCTCGTGAGATGCAAAAATTTGGAGTGTTTTGAGCTTTCTAAGTCATCGTTTTTAATTTTTAAAAATGATGTTCAAATATTAAATATATTATTTTTTTTACAGATGATTTTCAAAAATTAAAAATCATGACTTAAAAAACTCAAAACACTCCAAATTTTTGCATCCCAATAGATTTTCATATAAAAAATTTAATGAGAAATTGTATCAATATAAATTATTATTGTTGGATGAGTGAAAAAAAGTGTCTTTCACGTCGCACTAATAAATTTAAACAATTGCAATAAGGAGAACGCAATTATGAATTATGACGATGATTATCACAACATAATAATAATGATAACAACAACAACAAAACCGTTATCTTAAGAATGTTAACAACCATAATGATCATTATTATAAATACTAATAAAACTTATCTTGACACAAGTTGTGAACACTTAATTCTTAATTCTTCTCTATACCCCTGTTAATTCATTTTTGAGATGTACATATTAGCTCCACAATAAGGAATTTCTTTATTTCCAAATATGGTTTCCGGTAATAAATATTAAGGCGACCAACAAGATATTCATAATAGCTATAGTAAACGAATCAAGCCAAAAAAACGTATCTATAGCTATACTATATTATATATTATAAAGAGCATATATATTGAAGACATTCAATATTTCAGTGTCTGACATAAATAAAATATTAAATATATCTTTCAATCTAACGATTCAGATTGAAGATTTTAGAAACTAATGATTGCGATGCAATATCGAGAATACCCAAGGTTTTAAAATATAGATTTTAATATGCGTGCAGTTGATCATTGCATAGCGCATATACGATATGCGATTCAGTATGCGAATTACATATGCGGATATGTATTATAAAAAATTCTTATAATATTTTGAATCGATCATTTATTTTTGAAGAATTTTAATGTAAAATAAGAAAATATAATAACATATTAATATAATTTTGAATATTTTGCATAAAAAATATAATATAATTAATTTTATAGACTTAATACAATAAATATTTAAAAAAAAGGTGCATTGTTGTATATACGGATGCATACTCTTATACATGCGGCATCGCATCGCATAAGCATAAACAGACCGCATATGCGGCCATACGGCCGCATTTTAAAACTCTAAATCGTTAGATTGAAGGATATACCTCAACTACTTCATCAGATAGAAATGATTTTAAAAATACTCTAAAGAAGTTAGGTATACATCAAATACTTCATCAGATAAAAATGATAGTTAGGATTAAGGAATAAGGGTGGCTTGGACTGTAACCGGAGGGATGCATAAGTTGTTTATCATGTTTATATGACAGCTCTTGTGGAAGCATACTATCTTTAATTTTTATTTTCTTAGAGTTGGTCCATCATTTTATTATGCTTAAGCTTCCGGAATTTGTGTTTGATGCAAGTGACATGAGAAGATGAGAAGAAAATGATGGATATTCCTTGATGATAATTTTTGAACCGACTAATTATTTTTTTTAGTAACTATCATCAACTTACATTATTTTTACAATAAAGGGGCCCTGCACAACGGGCGGGTTTCCTTCTAGTTATATTAATTGACTATAGTTTTGACTCGTTTTACAGAAGCCGCATAATCAACTAACTACAGGCTACAACAAATTGATCGATCAAAGCCTAGCAAATGTACACTCTCTCTCCCCCTCAACATAAACCCGACGAATGATTTCCTGGTAGTTTTTGAATAGCCGTCAATTCGATACTAATTACAGGTATCATTAAGTGTTAACTAATATACCCAAATAAAAAGCCAGATCTATGAAATTGATCAAACTATCCATCAGATTGGGAACACATGCAATCAGGCATAGGGAAGTTATATAGAGAATCATTTGGCTTTCTAAGGCCATATCCTTTCGCATCACTGTTGCGAAGCATATCCTGCATCTGACGCTTGAACCTATCCCATCTGTAAATTTATACACCTGTTACATGACGTGCCATGACACAGAGACGGATAGATCTGATCCACATTGACCAAGACAAATTCATCAAACTTAACATACTAACAACTCTGGGACTGCAATCTTTAATAGCACAGACACATCGGGGGTTATTTACTAGTAAGTTGGGCTTGAATATTTTGTGCTGGAAACAGGAGTCTGTAAAATCAACTTGTCAATTGAGTCTCAGTCTAAAATTCATTGTGATTATGATTTTATAAAGCAAACTAATTGAATGGTTTAAACTCATGAATAGTAAGAATAACCTGATGTTGGGATTGTCAAGAAACAAAACCATCTTGCGCTTGTCAGGCTTAATGGTCTTTGCATGGCCATCATACATGTATCTCCTGTGCCCCATTAGGAAATGCGGGAAATTACCCCCTTGAGTTGTTACAAATACTTCACCATGTGCACATATTGTGTAATCTAACGCTGCCAGACGAGATGAATGCCCCTTCCGAAAGTACAATGAAGAGAGTCAATACAGAAAATCATTAGAGAAGACAACATGCCAATATAACAATGTCACAGTTCTCAGAGTTACCTTAAAAGGTGCTAGTTCATCTTCTGAGGCAAGGGTTTCTTTAGTTTCTAAAAGAGGAAACAATTGTCGCAGTGGAGCCATGTACTTCTTCGCATTATAAATCTTACCTGATGCTACATATAACAAAGTTCTGTTGCCAAATCCCATCCCCCTAAGCATCATGCCAACCTGCCAGAACCAAAAGTAAAATAATAAGAAACAATAATAACAGCAGACATTACACAAGATAAAGTAGTAAAAAAGACAAATATATATATAAAGAGAGAGAAAGAGACCTCCAAAGGTGTGAGAGGGCATCTACCATCCCTTCGGTTAGCCTCAGGGCTTATTACTCGCCCGTGCCGATGAAATTTACCCCTCCAACCCCTCTCTCTCACCCTCTCCATTTCAGCATCCTCTTTTATTCCCCCATCATACTTGCAACATGAAAATGCCACCATGTCCTACAAGTACATACTAAAATTAGGTTGAAAAATGCTTACATGAAAGGCCATTTTCTTGAAAAGTACTAGTTATAGCCCAATAAAATGAGGGAAATATGAAAATTAAAGCTAACTTCATTTTTTTTATGTGGAGAAAATCTAAACTGCCGTCATGTATCAATCAATTATTTGCACATGAAAATTTTCAATATACCACCTGCCTATCACCCTATTGAAAATTTGAGCAGTTCCCTTATTACAAGTTGTAGTTCACTGTACCCTCTTTCTGTTTTACAAGTGTATTGTTGTTCAACCAATTACATTTCTGTATGGACTGGGTTACCCTTTCAGTAATTAAAATGTAGTGTATATTTCACAGAGCCAAAATCTCAGAAACAGACCTCTTCGAAACGAAGATGCACAGAGACATACTTCCCATCACTCACAGAATGGCTTTTTATCACCATTCGGTCAACCATTTTCTGTGCCAGGAATCGTATAGGGTCTGAGAATCTCAAAGCTTCAAAATTAGCTAGGCATCGCAGTCTCTGTATCCGTGGTGGAACTCTATGTGCCAACCTATTAGAAAAAGGTGCTATTCGGACAGCCCTGCATTGGAGAAAAAAATTATTTATACATGAAGAATGTCCGAACTTAATTTATTTCTATATACTATATTATTTTCATGTGTAATTTGCCTATTTGTTTGAGATCTGTGTGCATGTGTTTGTGGGGGAGAGGCGTGGTGCAGACAGGGTAACATGGAAACTTCTAAACAAAAAAAAAAGCATTTAACTTCTTGCATGTTCAGATGGATATTTGTGATATTTCCCTTTTGCACAGGTCCAGATGGGTCAATATTTTATCCAGAGACAAACATTATAAAAACAAAAAAAAAAATCTGTCCCAAGTTCAATGAATGAAAAATCTATTTTACGCACAGGAACATAAACTAGTTTGTTTTTTCCAGTTGATAGGCGTCAGCTGCAGACCTCAATAGAATGTATTGAAATAAACAACAACCAATTTCCCCCAATTTGTGCAATTAATCATCAACAAATTTATTGTTATTAGTTAAATTTTACCTCAATGAAAAAATAAAGTCAATTCTAGCTCAGTTACCTGTCTATTACATAACCATGCCTCAATTTATTTTACTCTAGATTAACCAGCTAAACAAACTTATGCTAAAGATGGTCAAACCACTATCAAAACCATGCTAACAGGTATATACCAATACCGGGCATCATTAGAAGTTTTGGCTAATTTAATTGTTCCATATCTTTACCCTTCAACTACAAATCTACAATGAAAAATAAAATGCATACCCCAATTCAAGCAATTTTGGAAGAACCTTTTGTAGATAATATGTCTTAGACGAGAAGGCCTTGGTTCTCATATTAGTGATGCTATTTATATTATGGTCAAATTTCTCCAGTAAATCTTCTGGAAGCCCTTTAGCCACATGAACATGATTCTTCAGCGATTCGATAAAATAATCTTCATCAAATATGTCCCCAAACTTGCTGAATGAAATATGGCATGCTATTATTATAAGTAACTCAATATTTAAGTCCACAATTCTTGAGTATAAATCTTACACCACTAGATAAAGTGTTCATAGATTTTTTTATTCTTTTACACATGCATGCATGCACGAGTATTTTTATAAAAATGAAACCTTATTATCAGATAATACCATCACCTACTGCGAAGACAGAATAGTCTTCACCTTGGGGTTCTTTTGACCAAAATAAAAGAATGAAAGAAAAGGTATTATTCTTTGACTTAAAGAGAACCTAATAATAAGGATTTTTGACATTAATTAGAAAGGAAAGAGACATATGGTCTAAAATTTTGAAGAAATGAGAAGTACCTGGAATCACGCCAAACACTGTTCAGATGGAACATTGGTATAACTAGAGTAGCATTCAACAAGCCCGCCACTGCAACTGCATCACATATCTGAAATCAATTGTTCCACATGAATTTTACAAAATTGCAAGACAGATGTAACTGTAAAGTGAATTTGTTCACAGTCACTAAACTTTGCCCCACATCAAATGAGGATATAACATTTGCTATTGTGAATACTGACACCAGCACTACATTGGTTTTTGTACATAAATAATCACAGTGATCTAATTGGAACAAATGAAGCTCAGTGACATGGAGCAAAGTTTACTGATCTCCAAAGAACATCACTTCCAAACAAGAACAAAAATAAATGAACTTGCCGAAAGGCGTTGTTGGTTAAGACCGCCATTTGCTTCAATTATGAGAAAACCGTTTGATAGTGGTAAACCTGTCAATGGTATACCTAAATCAGCTAGCAACAACTTTCTTTTTAAGAAATATAATCCAATTACAGAAATTCCTAATTGGGATTCTGAAATTTAAACCTGTATTGGTTGCCCTCTTGTCGATACAGGGTTTCCATCTCTGCCCAGATTTTTGACGCCATGCTGTCTTCAACTGCCAAAGTAGAAGATGACAATTAGGATACATTTTTCACAAATCATGCAATGATGCAAGTCACGCAATTTAGGATGCTTCACCGACTCTCAACAGAATTTAGTTTGGCAAGATCATAAAAAGGGTAACAACTACGAACCAAAAAAAAAATGTCTTCTCAACTGGTTTTTGAAATAATGAAATTCTATTTGACCTCAAAAACTAAAAAATGTAATTTAAAAGATTTTTTTTAGTAGTGGTGGGATAAAAATTAAGAACATTGATCGCAAAAAAAATTTGACTAACACAACGTAGTTTTATTCAAAATATATAAGACAAGCGGTTCCCGAAAATACCACGACTGATCAATGAAAAATGAAACTACAATAATCAAGTGTGAATTAAAACACAAAAAGATAAAAGGAGACTTTTCCACAATGACGGAGAAAAATGGGAAACAAAAGTAGGCCAAAAATTCAGTCATTAGAGAAATTAATTGAACTTTCTGATCTTACAGCATTTGTATAATTTGAATCAGCCTCCATCATAGGCCAGAGCTTCTCAAACACCTGGGAACTCTTATAAACTGATCCAGGTGCCCGTTCATGTCTCCGGCGAAACGCCGCGGTGACACCAACCACCACGGCTGGAGGTGCCCTTTCAAGACCCCACTTTCCGACCAAGACAAGAATGACAGAGATATAGAGGAGAGGCACGGCGAGGAGGACCCCACGACGACGAAGCACCGCCTGTAGTAGACGGGGCGCGTTGGCGGGTGGAGCTCCGCGCTTACGACGGCTCACGTGCATAGCATGCGCCTCCTCCGCTTAGCTGTCATGTGCGGAGAGAGAATTGGAGACGAAAGGGAATGGGCCGTTGAGGGGTAAATATTTAGAAATTTTAGTATAGTTTTGCAAGAGAGGCACGAGAGAGCGAGAGGGATGGTGATGGAGATGGTGATCAGGCGATGGAGGGATCAAATTTTTTTGGAGGGGAAAAGAGATGGCTGCTTTTGAATAGGAAATGATGCTGATTTTATTTTATACTTTTTCTGGTATCCCCACAAAACTTCCCTAAGAAATAAATTACCCAACGTATTTTGTTGAGTTTTGACAAATATCTTTGGAAGCCCTTGGAAATATGTCTTTTTGTTACAAGTGGTAAAGGGCTGCTGCGAGCTTTTGTTTCTTCAAACTGTAGTTAACATTTTATACAACAGTTTCTCTAAAAATGGATTATTTCGGAGACAACGAGATAATTGACAGGTACCAAAGTTATCTTATACATTGACCTTGAGCCCCGTCAAAGTTTTTCGTAAATCTTCAGTATGTGATTTTATAAATATGTAATATGTAATATGTAATGTAAATTTATTATGTTCTAGATAAAGGATAGTAAAATAGGAACATGTAGAAGAAAGGATGATTTGACTGTTACAATGATTTTTATAGTAATTTTTCCTATAGGATAATATTGGCGTTTTAATGAACTTTACGATCATGTCATATACATAGATCGACTTATAATAATATCAATTCTGCTAAAAGAAACAACAATCAATAATTTTATAATTAGAAGTTTTTTGTATTATTTTTTGAGTGAAGGGATAGGTTAGGCTCTGTTTTTTGTGTCCATAATAAATATTTGAACTCATTATATCTTTAAGATTATTTTAGTTAGCTATCACTTAAAAATTATACTCGTTATGTAGAAATTTGATACTATTTATTTCAAGAATGTTAATTGTGTTAACGTGAAGACTTAAAAAGTGAATTTAGTATTTTACTGGACACACTTACATGTTAATCATGCATTTTTTTTGGTCTAGTCTGAGCGATTTCAAAACTTAATTCTGTACAAATATAGGGGGAATTTTGGAACGTTGCAAACATCAAAATGACAAAACCTATTGGTACAGAGGTCATGGGATCTTATGAAGCACACATGTCATGAATAACGGGGAACGATTAAGGATGTAAACGGATCGGATACGGATGGATATGGTTTTATTATATTTATATCCGTTATAATTTTACGGATTCGGATACAGATACAGATAGGATATCGGACGAATATAAATATGAATTTGAATATAGTTTATATATTAAATAAAAAAATATATGTATTATCAAAAAATAATTGTATATTATTTTTTGAAAATATCATTAATTATAAAAAATAAATATTAATTATTATTATTATTATATTAATAGTTTAAATATTCAATGAATTATAAAAATGATACATTAACACAAATTGGATATAAATTAAATTAGATTTATAATGTACACTAAAAATCTAATTAAAAAATATATAATAAAAATATTTTGAATATTTATTCAGCTAAAATCGAATAATATCAGTTTGGAAACCTTCGGATAGTGTCGGATATTGATGAATAATAACTAAACGGTCGGATACAAATAGATAATAGTCAAATCATATTCTTATCCGTAATAAATTTTCAGATATGAATATAATTCAGATAATTTTTACAATTTCTCAGATCAGATCACAAATAAAATTAAATATTATCCGATCCGTTAACGCCCTTAGAAATGATGCAGACATGCAACAATGTAAGTGCAAAAATACATGCTTCCCAATAAATTCCAATAAATACAGCGGAGATTGGAAGGATATAAAGTGATAGATAGATGGCAAATTTCATTTATTCTGTGGATAGTAATTTTGGGGTAGTTGGGAAGTATGGATGTGCTTTCATTTAGGTTAGTGTCACTCCCACTTGAGTGCATATTATAGTGAACAGTTTTTAAAGAAAAAAAATATTATAGTCAGGTAAATAGTACTACGGATAGTGTTTAATTTATTAGAGATATTTACTATTAAAATTCGGACAAACTGTAAATTTTATAGTACTCTAGAGGATGCCAATTCATCCCACTTTGGGGTGCAGTGTACGTGTAGGTCTTATATGCGAGCAAGACTGCTGCCTATAAGTATTCCCCCCTCCAAAAAAAAATACTCAAAAATCGTGGTAAAATATTCAGACAATTGATTATGGTTATTATATGTTAACGCATGTTATGTTATAGTTAAAACAAATTTTAATCTTAATTATATAGATTTGACTCAAATAAAAAATTCTTCTACTATGTTATAGTTAAAATCTAGTTCTTTTAGTTTTTAATAAAAATATTTTTTTATCATCACTATATATTACTAGCTGCATATCCGCGCATTGCGGCGGGCATTTTTATTTAGATACATAAAAAACAATAGATTATTTTGTCAAATGAATACATTTATATTAAAAGAATAAAAATTGCTCACATCTATCTTCTAATGTATCTTGATGAAAGACATGATTAATATTTCTAAGAGGAAAAAGATTGAAATTTATTTATGATTCTCTTCTATGTTTTTATAAAACTATGATAATCAATATATCATGCTTTTTCTTTCCTATCTTTTTAGTTATACAAATAATGTACGTCGTATCATTAATAAAAAAATGCTTATCAATGAGCAAACTATTTTTTCCGTCAAAAATACATAATATGATTGCCATCTTCATCTTTAATATTTACAGGTACTTTTAAATCTAAAATTGTGAGATATATCATCAGAGATAACTTCTATAAAAGAGAAGTCAATTTAGGAAATAATTACTATAAAAACTAACGTGATCAGAAAATCTCTGTCAATTATCAGGAAAGATCAATATCATATTATTTCAGTTGATTGACATCAAATTTTTAATAAAATCTTTACCTTTTAAAAAATTATCATTTTCTAATAGAGAGAAAATTGAAAAACTGAAAATTATATTTACCGTCGAAGTTACTCAAATTGAATCTCAACCGTTGCATGAAGGATAAAATAAGTATTATAAACGTTTAAATACCATGACAAAAAATGAATGCCTCCATTGCTTAGTTACTTTATATAATAGTATAAATTTTGAGGCCTTTTCAGTTTCGAAATAGAACTTACACACATTTCTTTTACAGATCCTCAGGACAAACATATAATTGAGTTTATTTTTGAAATCTGGGGTGAATTGAATAAAGAATTTCTGCTGTACTCCTTTTGAGGAGAAGCCAAAAAACTTTTAAATTTTTATCATCTATCACGCTGCATGATGCAGTACGATTTTTGAAATCGTTCAATTTACATGAAGATTCATGTTTCATCAATCTCAAGAGACCCCATAAATCTAATGATGTGTGTGTGTGCTACTCTTATGCCGCGCACGTGCTTCAAAAGCTTTCTCTCTGTTTCATTTTTTTCTTATTTCGATCAGGAAAACCATCAGTTTTTAGTAATAATAAGTTTTAGTAAATTAATATTATTAAAAATAAGAGTGAGAAACGTAAAATTTTAAATATACGAATGGCAGCGTGCCACTGGCAGTGACGCGTTCATTGCGCGTTTGAAACGCGCCACTATCAGTGGTGTGTTTTGTTATTTTTACGAAATGCGCCACTGCCAGTTGCGCGTTTCATTATTTTTACGAAACGCGCCACTGGCGCGTTTGCTTATTATATATACAAAATGCGCAGTCACTTGCGCGAGGTTTGGACGAAACGCGCCACTGCTAGTGGTGCGCTGCCATTCGTATATTTAAAATTTTATATTTCTCACTCTTATTTTTATTAATATTAATTTAATAAAACTTATTATTACTAAAATCTGGAAAAACCATAGGCTAATGAATCAATGCTCGAAGTCTAATGATGAAAGTACCAAAAGACAGTACGATCTCATGCCAATGGGAACGATATCCATCTCCTAGACAGCATCTCAGGCATTCAATTATCTAACCAACTAATGCGTGAGCCAGTGAGCGTGATGTTTCAAGATGGATATGACTCGTGCTGACTAAATGCTTCCTAATGAGTTCATTATGCACATGTATAATGAGCAAATGAAATTATGAAACATATTGCGTAAACGTAGTGTAACAATGGATGAAATAATGAAAATTTCGAAACATTAATGTCCTAAATTCTTAGACATTGTTTGAAAAATATGCAAAATAAATTCGCTATCAAGAGCATTGCTGATCTATTAACATTAGGATGATAAAACTTGATCCGACCGATGGATTGATCTAATCCGCTGCAAGTTGGAGCGCAAAATATCTTGACCTTTTTTTAAAATCAAAGGATGAGATACTTCTTTCGTCCGTTCTCTTTTCCTCTTCTAAATCATTTCTACTCTTTATGCAATGTTTTTTCTTCTTTTGAAAAAAAAAATTCTAGAAAGAGCTATTTGAATTACTTTTGGTCTTTGTTTAATTTTCGGTTTAAATTAAACAAGACGAAACGAACTTCAATATAAACCAACAAACTTGAAGTTGCACACACAAAAAAGGTAAATAATTGATTCATCATACACCATATGATGTCAACATCAATAAACCTAGTCATCAGCTAAACAACATCCATTTGTATTTGGATTAATTTTCTAAAAAAATACAGTCGATACTCAATTATTTCATGTAAAATATTTTTTTTCGAGAAGTATTACATGTAAAATATTACAATCACCGAACATATTACACTACCGCAAAAAAACATTCAGTAACGATTTTTTTATCATTTAATAACGATTCATGAGACGTTATTGAATGGGGGTTACTAAAACTTATAAGAACCATTACTAAATTGTGCGCTCTATGAACATTCAGTAACGGTTTTTTATTAAAAATCAATAACGATTTTTTATTAAAAACCATTATTGAAACTATTTGAATCAGTAAAGGTTGTTAACAAAACTGCTACTGAATGTATAAATAATTGTGTTGCGGTACTTAGTTTTAATAACGGTTTTTATAAAAAAAATGTTACTGGATGTATAAATAATTTTGTTGCGGCTTAGTTTTAATAATGATTTTTTATAAAAAAAAAATCATTACTGATTATGTTTTTTTAGTGCTCTTTGTTTATGTGTGGCCAACATAATTTTAATGCTAGTCATATATATATATATATATTACATAAACAGAAACTTTCATCAGACATATACACAAGCATATATATTCAATGCACAAAAATTTGTGAGAACCAAAAAATTCAGAAAAACCATCACAAATTAATCACATAAACTTGTTTATATTAGCCAATTCATTTATTGTCCTTACAACACAAAAATATAATACAAATCATGCATTTGTCATAATGAATTGAATAACCATTTATTTTACCTCCTCAATTAAATTTTACTCATATTGCGCTGGTCCCGGTGCGATAACCTATATATTGAAAGAGAATAAAAAATTCATTAAATTTAACTTGAAATAAAATTAATAATTACAATTAATAAGTTCAATTTTTTATCGAAATAAGTTAATTTTTTAAACCTTAGACAACTTTTCCGCATCATTGTAGTTGGCTATTATGTCATGCATTAATCTTATAACATAATTACCACACTCTTTACCATCGGGTTATGTTGGGATCTAAAATAAAAAGATAGCCATATTATTTTTACTTAAAACCCCTAATATTTGATTTTTATTTTAAATAGGTGTAAATTGTACCGTGAGTCTTTCATAAGTGAATCGTACATTTTTTTTGTTCTTGTTCTTTACCATCATCAAATAATGTCATAATGCCCTATAATATATTTATAATATTAGTACAAGTAAGTTTTATACATAATTTTTATACTAGGGTTCAAATGGGAAAAATCACGTATTGAGTAGATTCTGAATTTTCAACCCGCTTACGTCGTGATTAATAGGATTCAAGAGATAAACAAGATCTTCCGGGAGGTTGACAATGAGAAGTATCCAATGAGTCTTATGATTCATATTTCAGATATATTAGTTTATACAAATAAAAACTTTAAAGTCTTAAAAATACAAAGAATTCTTATCAATATGCATATTCAAAGATTAAATTATTACCTTAATTTCTGTCCACATCTTATACTTAAGGTCTGGAACATATTTTTTTAAGGTACACGACACTCAATCCCTCGCAATCATTGAAATAAAGCTCGTGAACTTGCTAGCATTGTCACCGCATGGCGTGCCATTTCTGTCAAACTCGATATGCCTTTGGCTAGCCTCGACATTGTGTATCCCATCGCATGTTGTTTTTGATCTCTTTCCTTTCGATTGCGAAATATCTATTCATTCATTACACAACCAATTAGCAACAATATCATAATAAAAATTCAATTCATTCTAACCCAATTCATGCAAACCATAAACCCTAAACAAGCAAACCATAAACCCTAATCAATTTCAATAATTATAACCAATGCAAACCCTAAACCCTAAATCCTAATCAAATTAGGATAATTGACACCATAATTCTGAAACCCTAATCAATTTCAATAATTTACCAATGCAAATAAACCATAAACCCTAACTCTAAACATTAACCCTAACCCTAAATAATATGCCATTTTTTATCAATAATTAGAAACTAATTTCGTATGAACAGAGAGAGTATATACAAGGGCAATGCCCTTTAATTTCATTAGAAACTAATTGAAAATAAAAGCAACCCTAAAAATATACAAACAATATAATCAAAGGAAAATCCAAAACAAAAATATACCAATTGACAACGATATATTTTTTAAGACCCATTTTGTCTCATTTTTTCCCATAGGTGCTTACAAGTTACAATAATACATCGGAGCATGATTCAAATAGGATGCTGATCAAATATTCTCATGTAAATGTGATTTTCAAAGCAACTTTCACTCCATCTAGTGAATCTCACTTCAAACAAGATAGCAATTTCTAAGTACCAAGATCATTTTTTTGAAGTAGCATAATTTATTACCTGGTGGGGCTGGCGGCGCTGGCGGGATCGAGACCGCGCGCAAGGCGGCGCTGGTGGAAAATATGTAAAATATCAACAAAGATGATCAGCAAGGAGGAAACACAATTGATTAACAAGTTAGAAGAGCAACAACAAACAACAAAGACAAGGGCAGAAGGCAAAGGCAAAATCAAACTCGAAGAGCTATTGGGACAGAAAATATAAGTTTTTAGGAAATCCAGCGCTAGAGCAACATTTTTTTTATTTTTTTATAACGGTTTATATTATAAAATCGTTATTAAAACTATTGATAACGGTTTTTATATAATAACCGTTATTAATTGGTAACATTTAGTAATGGTTTTTTTTAGAAAACCGTTATTAAAAGTTCTACCGCAAAAAAATCAGAAAAGAACATAAATTTCAGTAACGATTTTTTTTAATAACCGTTAGTAAAATATTATTAAATATTACTAAAATACTACCAACCTTTCCTACTAAGGTTTTCTTAATAAACCATTAGGAATTGAGTGTTAGTAAAGATCATTTCTGTTATAGTGTTATATGTTAGCATATGTAACAATAATAAACATTCCGATCAAAATAATACGTGAATCAACTTTTAATTTAGTGACAAAAAATAATATCTCTTATGTAAACAGACTTAAAATTTAGATAAAAATTAAGTAGCTTGAACTCTCATACAAGTGCGCATAGAGCCGCACCTGTTTTGTACGATAGGGAATTTTAGTGGGAGACAAGAGTGGTTACTTCCATGATAGCAACGGCCACTAACTGATCTTCATTCATAAGACACCTTATCCCTCGTCGTGAATCGTGATGAGGCTTTTCATTACCGATAGCCGCTCTCTAGTCTCTACCAGTCAACTTTAGAATTAGAATTGAGAATTTGAGACCACTAAACCATGGGTGACCATATGCCATATATAATATATGGGCCCAAGTCTTCTATGACTTCGGCACGTATTGATCATCTAGAAACTCCTGCTAGATTTAATCCAGTATATTTTTATTTCTTTTCAGTTGAGAAAAGAAGTAAATCATGTTATTTGAGAGTGAATCATATATGATTTTTAAAATAAAAAGTGATTATTTTTTGGCAAAGTTCGAGTGAATATTTTCTGGGCGGTAGTTAATTAATTAGCACCTGATTTGAGATCTACACGAAAATTAAAGATATCTTGTGAAAACAATCCATAGATTTTAGAGATTCGTTGTGAAAGTTCAAGGAAATTTCACAATACTATAAAAAAAATTAAAGATATTGATATTGTGTAGACGTGTCCTTAAACAGTGGCGGAACTATCTATGATCCAGAAGGGTCACAAGACCCATTTAAATTTTAATAATTTTAATTATATATTAAATATTTAGATGGATCTAAGTAATTAAAGAATAATGACCTCAAATGTATAATAATTCTAAAGAGGACCTCATTGGTTCATTTTATTCTCTCTAATTTCAATTAAAGTCCAATTTTAATTCATATTAAAA
>CAXKVV010001875.1:0-34053 GCA_964058805.1 Schoenoplectus triqueter
AAGTAATATATTAGAATTGCAATAACCTTTGTAGTTATGAAGTCTGCCACATGTACTATATTATTTTGTTAGATTTGTATTTGCTTAATTTGTACAAAAGTTAGTAGAAAGCAGGATTCAAACAATGGTACAGACTTATAGAATCTTTCGTGTAAACAATATTTTTTTTCTCTTTTCAATAGGTCCTTCCATTTGCTAATATGTTTTGTTTGACATCTCGACTAGTTTTGAAACATTGTATGCAGTATGGTGCAATTAATTGACTTGATTTGTTACAGTTCAATTCTACATCTCCAAAACTTATTAACCACAAATGTAGACTCTTGCTAGACACCATTTGCATGAGTATGGATTCTCAGAAGTGGTAAAATATCAAAATTTCAAGTTATTTTTTTTTCCAGTCTTATGGTGCTATTGTGAAAACTATTATCCTACACTGACAGTCTAAATGTTTAGTGTATATATAATATTTTAGGGTTAATCTTTTGACTACTGAACTTCGATGTTTATCCATATTTGATCACTGAACTTTCATTTATTCATTTTTAATTACTAAACTTTGATATTTATCTATATTTGATCACTTCTATTAGTTTTTTCATTCAAAAATAATTTAAATGAAATTGTATTTATTACTAAAACTAATTGAAATGAAAAATTAATAAATGAAATGAATTTTTTTTATTTTTTTCATTAGTCTTTCAATTATTTTTCAATGAAAAAACTAATGAGAGCGACCAATATGAATAAATATCAAAATTCAGTGACTAAAAATTAATAAATAAAAGTTCAATGATCAAATATAAATAAACATCAAAGTCCAGTGACCTGTCAGAAGATTAACCCTATATTTTATCATGCATTGTTTCATATGCTGTCAGATTATGCTCTTTTGTTCAAGTCAGCATACCCTGAACTAATCTTATTTTAATCTACTAATCAGGATGTAACATTAGAAACTCTACTTTGGTCAGAGATTTTTTGATGCTTTGATTTTGTCAAACTATTCATTCCTTGATTACGAGATTGTCATGCAACTGTATTATAATCATCTTATTTTGATTTTTTCTAAGAAGGTTTATTTTGACTCGTGTGGCAATCCTGGTGGATATCAGGCGTGTGACTACTTTATGTTGATATTTTTGAATAGGAGTATTAATTGCACTGCAATACTCTATGATTAATATTTTCTTTTTATTTCTTTTCATTCATTTTTTATAGATAGTATTCATATGGTATAATTTTGTTACTTTTATTAGGTTTATTTTACAAGTCAATCGAACAATTGAAATTTGAAGCGATGGGTTGTTGTTATTTGCTTATTAATTTTTAAATTATTAAATTTTGATATATCGTTTATTGGAATGGGAGGGATCCTTAATAATAGATTATTTTGATAAAAATATCCACTTTTGAAATTCAAAGTGAAGTAAAAAATTGGTGATTTTGATAGAAGTATCTACTATGATTACGAAAACTGTTTGCACACTACTTATGGTCAAATTGAACACTTTAGTTGTTGTCATAGTAACAAGATTCGCGAATAATTCATTTTTCATTCATAGCCGGATGTTTCACGAATAATTCGTCAGTTTAATATATTGTGTACGTTTTATTCACGAATTATTCGGCAAAAAAACATATTATATATTATTTTATATAAAATTTTATAGTTTTTAATATATTTTAATATTTTATTAATATAATATATATTTTATTTATATTATGTAAAATGAACTATTTCTGAATTATACCCGTATCATACCCGAACGTCTAATTTTTGACCTCGCCAAACGTTTTCCGAATCACGAATTTGTTACTATGGTTGTTGTTTGATACTTATATATTCTTGAGCACTTTATACGTTGTGATGATCCAAATGGCATGATACATTAACCAACCCTCATTGTGAATGATAGTATTTAGTAGCAGCTTGCAAACACCACCGACTTTTTTTTTTGTGTACTAAATGAAGATTACTACTCAGGAAAAAATTTAGTACTTGTTGGTAGTAATAATCTGTGTAGAGCTTATTGTATTAAGTTGTGTCCTATTTGTTGTTGCTGGTTGCAGTTAATGTGTATTAGTGTATGATAAATTTTAATATTTGTTGTATCTTGTTATCTAACTTTTGCAAGAAAATGTATAAACCCTACAAAAAAACAAGTATAAATTCTTATACATGTTCATGTTAAGAGTTTATAAACAGATATAAACCCTTAATATATAATGGTATAAAGCTTCAATATAAATAGGTCTAAACCTGCTAAAAGTAGTATAAATTATGAATCTAAAACTAAACAGGTATGAACCCTTAATATAAACATATATAAACATTTAAAATACACTATTATGAATCATTAAAATGAGTTGGCATAAACCTTGAATCAAAACTGATACATAACCCTAATTTAAACTACTACATAATTCTAATATGAACTTTTACTGACCCTTAATATACAGATGTATAATCCCTTAATATACATTAGTATAAATTCTTAAACTAAATTTGTATAAACCTTGAATCTGAACTTGTATAGAACTCTAATCATAATTAATTCTGAACCTGAATTTGTATTAAACCATAAATATAGACAGATATAAGCGTATTAATATACCCTGATATAAATCCTTAAAATGAGTTGGTATAAACCTAGAATTTGACTGGTATAAATCTTTAATTACAACTGACACAAAACTCTAATCTGAAATGGTACTGACCTTTAATATGCACGGCTATAATCCTTAATATACCGTGGTATAAATCTTTCTTATATACTTATATGAACCCTAAGAAAGACACTGGTATATACTGGTATACTCTAATCATAACCGACTCTGTACCTAAATTGGTATTGAACCATGAATATGGATAGATATAATGTCTTAATATACTCTGATATAAACCCTTAAAATGAGTTGGTATAACACTTGAATTTAAACTGGTATAAACCCTGAATTTGCACCGGTACAGAACTCTAATCTGAACTGGTACAAAACTCTAATCTGAACTGGTACATAATTCTAATTTGAACTATTATAATAACTTAATATACTTTAGTATAAACCTATAAAATGAGTTGGTGTAACACTTGAATTTGAACTAGTATAAACCCTGAATTTGCACCGGTGTGAACTCTAATTTAAATTGGTACAAACTCTAATCTGAACTGATATATATCTCTATTCTAAACTGATATATTGTCTTAATATATTTTGATATAAACCCTTTGTGAGCTGATACATATCCCTAATCTAAAATGACTCTAAATATGAACTGATATTTTTGAACCTGAACATATATAATCATTTAAAACACATATGTATAAACCCTTATAATTAGCTGATATACACTCTGATTTTGATCTTATATAGAATTTTAATCTAAGCTGGTATTGACCCTAAATATACACTTATATAATCCTTAATGTGCACAAATATAAACCCTTTTATTATACAGGTATAAACCTTCATGTTAACTGATAAACCATTAATTTGAACAGTTATAAACATCATTCATCTGAAAATAATTTATGTATGAAAATTACATATTTTTCACATTTAAAATGTGTTAAATATGTAAAAACACACATTTTTCATATTAAAAACGTGTTAAATATAATATAATTAAGTTTAGGACGGTTATTAGAACGTCATTTCCGAGAATGGATCTTAATTGAACTCCAAAAACATATAGATATAAATCCTTATTTCTAACGGATATAAACCCTTAAGTTGGCACATATAAATATATTTTTTTAAATTCCCCAGAATTTGGGGGGCAGTTAGGGGGGAATTTTTTTGGGGGCAGTTAGTCGCTCCTAGATTTAAATCTGACGTGCTGCACGTGCAGTATTTTCTGACGGTGTGATGCCCCAATCCCAATTGCCAATTGGACGGTGGGGGATATTTCGTACTTTCCTTCGACATAAATAATGCATTTTATGACTGGGAGTTGTTAGGCAGGTATACATTTGATACCATTGTTGCTACCAAAAATTGGTGTAATTTCATACTATTGTTCCATATTTTTGACAGTCAATTTGAATACTAATTCAAGTCTTACATTCTATGTTCAAAGTTACTATGCGACTTCTTTCGGTTTTCTTTCGTATTCTTACGACATTTAGTTGGTATTCGTAACCATCAACTCATTAAATATGTTCCTTGTTTCGGTAAGCATTTTCTTGTATGATATAATTTCTGAAAGCCATCAATCGTGCATTGTAATTCCTGAACTGCCTAATCATCCATCAAATGATTTGACTTGACAAAAAAAGATTTGAATATAATTCTTAAAGCATTTGTTCGTAAGAAAACAATTCAAGTTGCACTAAAATCATATACCAAAGGGCTTTTGCTGTACAAATATATGATGAAAACCTTACTAGCCAAAATCGGATTTAAGATTGTACAATTCCAACCGATTAGATAATCACTGGTTGCCAGATATCAGCTGCACGAATGATACATTAAAAAATTATAGACATAATCTACTGATGGCTGCACAAAATTAATGCAGAAATAATCCAGCAAACTGGATTTGCTCAAAACTTTCCTCATTTTTCCTCTTTTTCTCATTTTGTTTTCCAGATCTCACGAGATTGAAACTTATACCACCATATACCATATACAATGGATCATCTCCATTAAAATTGTATCATGTATGTCCACATAAAGTTCATCTCAGAAGCTTCTCTATTCTTTTCTCAGCTGCACGTGCAGCTTTGTTTTGTGGCTCAAGAACTAGTGCATATCTGAAATCTGCAACAGAAAAATAGAGCAATAATGTGATTCAGTGTACTGCTCAGTTTTCATACTTCTGAAATAATGAAAGTCAAACTTTACAAACCTTGAAGGGCCTCCTTGTAATAGAGGAGCATTCCTCTAGCAGTCCCTCTCCTCATATAAGCTTTCACATTCTGACACCAAGAAAAAAAAATGTCGTTGAGCAGCTAATTACAAGACAAAAAGATAGTTCAGTATAATGAAAGTATGAGAAAGTAGCTGAAAGTAAAAGGAATCTGCATTTACTAAACACTTACTTTATTATCAAGTGAGATAGCCTGGTTGCAATCCGCCTCTGCTTTCTGATAGCTACACAAACAGTAAAATGTATTTAAATTTACTATGATTAAATACTTTATGTAAACCAGAACAGCTTGATTCAGTATGATAAAATATAATTCAAATACCAGTGAAGTTCAAGATATGCAGCTGCTCTGTTACAATAGTAGGTTGCATTTGCATTGTTCAATTTAATAGCATCAGAATAGTAGTTGACTGCCTTTTTCCATTGTTTTAACTTGAATGCCTCATTCCCCTACAACAAAGGCCAATAGTAGTTAAATAGGATGACAATTTGATCACACAGGCCAATAGTCATTTTAATTCCTGAAACTGAAAAAAAAAAGAAATAATGTACCTTTTCTTTCAATACTTCTGCTGTATTCATATCACTGTTCATATCATTTTGTGGTGCTGGAAGAAAGTAGCTGGAAGCAATTGCCGCTTGTTCTTGGACTGGGGAATACAGATCAAGAATTGTATCCAGAAGAAACCTATCTGCACCATGAGCTGCTACGAGAGAAACCGATATATTATGGTCATCATGCTTTCCTAAAGGAACTGTGACCTGGAAACAAAAGCTGCATTGTGTGAATTTTCATGAAGTAAATGGGCGCCAAAAAAGAAGAGTTTTTTATTTCTCTTAAATGATAATCTTTACCAAGTTAGCAACTACCACCTACATTGTAAAGTTATTCCCAGAAAACACCCAACACCATAATCACAGATTAATTAAAAGAAAAGAATCAATATCTCCATAAAAAACATTATGCAAAAGCATATCAAAAGTCAAATTTATTATGCTCGATATCTATTTTTTTTCGTCATGGAATGTTCCACCTCCATGACTCCAATCGAGTAGGTTGCTGCTTGCAACCAGCAACAAAAATTTAGAGTGTCAATTGAAAATTTGAGCAAGGCTATATGTAGTTAAA
Organism: Schoenoplectus triqueter; assembly: GCA_964058805.1. Classification (NCBI taxonomy): domain Eukaryota; kingdom Viridiplantae; phylum Streptophyta; class Magnoliopsida; order Poales; family Cyperaceae; genus Schoenoplectus; species Schoenoplectus triqueter. The sequence continues at coordinate 6,003 of CAXKVV010001875.1, forward strand.
TATATAAATAAAAGGGTTCTGAAAAATTATGAGAAGATACATGATTTTAAGAGCATCTGCGCAAGTACAAGAAATTGGGCCCTTGGAGTTTGTAATAGAAGTAAAATAAAAATCATAATTCTTGAAATTACCTGGCAGCAGCCAGAGACCCCAGATATGCTGAGTAGAGTGTAAAGCCTATCTTCATACTCAGCTGATGCCTTTTGTTTCGTGTCATGCTTTAAGGGAATAGCTGTTGTTGTGGGTATCAATAATATTCCTCCATCCTAATTAAAACACATGGAAGCATACAATTGTAATTCAATAGATTTTTTCTATTAAAGAACGATTTCAGTTACGGCTTATATACCGTTTAAAGAAGTGCAGTTATGCTAATTATACCAATTCTGGATTTAGCAAAATCTGCTACTAGCCTTCAATACTAGTATATAGGAATGATAATACAGGAACTGATTTAGGTGGGTTGGATCTTCAACAAACATATAAAAATATTGTGTAAGAGATATTTTTGACTAATATTGCCTCAAAATTACCTTTAGAAGTGTGCTAAGTGCAGCCCTTAGTTCAGTCCGAACATTGTAAAGAGATTTCAGGTTATCAGGTGTGTAATTTATAGCTTGTAGAATCCGGGCTGACACATCCAGACTGATACTAGGTTTGAAATTGTTAATCCAATCCTCATATTTCATTTTGAATTCATACCTGCACATGCAAGTACAAAATTCTTTTGTACTTAATTATGATCACGTAATAAGAAAATAGGCAATGCATTTCAGAAGAGACTCAAAAACAAAATTTGAAGTTGAATAACAAGAAGCCATAGGACAGATTGTGATTAGAGAATAAATTGTAAAAGGAGTTTAAAAAATGACACAATGTCACTCAATACAGTTTCAGTGGAATACCAGTATCATGTCTTCAGTGCAGAGGTTCCCCTTTTTGGATAAACTCAACATAAACAGTTCTCTTTCATATAAAATTAAATCAACTTAAAGCAAACCTTTGAAGAAGCAACATGACAGAGGAGAGGGCCTTTAGAGCAGATGACCCTTTTGGAGACTTTGAAGAAGGCTCATAGAACTCTTTCAAACTAGGTACATTGCAGGCAATGTACTGCTCAATATTCATATGCTTGGGAGTCTGATCTATATTATCGGAAAAGCAAGATAGACAATTAGTTGAAGAATAAACTGATACATATTTTAAGAACATATACATGAAAAAGGACAACTGACGTCTTACATCCAGATAAATTTTCGATAGAATTGCTTATAACATTAACTGTTTTCTGTATTGGCACATTTGACAGCTGGAAACAATCATCTGCAATAATGAACTGCCTTGTTCTTTTAAGTGCTTTTGCTGTCCCCGGCAAAAGCACAGAACCAACTCTGTGCAATATGGTTGGGTTCTGTGCAAGCCACCCTGCATCATATTCACCCAGAAATTAGTAAGGAGCAAGTTAAGATTTGCCACTTGACTAAAAAAAAGCAAGTCAATTTTTTCCACTTTAACTTCCTGAAGAGATATCTCAATCAAATATCATGTCCCATATACTACCACTTTGACTCCAAAGAGGGAATACAGCATTTACAGGAAAACTTGTGAGTAAGGTAGTGAATAGAGCAATACCAATGGCATCTAGGCTCTGCGAATTTGGCAACATGCCAGATGAACAAACAGCAGCATGAGATGGCCTGAAACCAAGAACCCCACAGAATGATGCTGGGATTCTCACGCCTCCAATTGTGTCTGTACCTGCAGGAACAAAAGGTATCCTTAAATTGTGGTAAAAAAAAATCAAGAAGCATGTAATAAAGTTTAGATCAAGTCAATGATATACCAAGAGCGAAGTCAACAAGTCCAGCTGCAACGGCCACAGCAGCTCCACTACATGAGCCTCCTGGAACATCTGTTTGTACCTCTGGGTTGATGGTCATGCCATGATGCATATTTTCACCTTTCACTCTATCAATAAAAGAGTAAAGTTTGTTCATTGTAAAAACACATACTATTACGATGCATCTCCAGAAGGTATTTGTTGTACTTTTCAACTTTTTACTAATGAACTGATAGCAATGGAAGGGAAAGACCAGAATGGAGCAGAACAATAATATCTGGAGGTGAAAAACAAGCAAGTATATGTGTCCTTATTTTTCTTTCCATCTTTGCACAGCAAGCTTAATTTTTAGTTAATGTGGTATGGAAAAGGTACACCATGAGAAAGCAGTTTTACTCTATGAAGTAACAATTGGGGCTAAGAGATATTTAGACATGCAATTAATTCACATTTACCAAGAATAAGGAACTCTAAAATGCATCTCATGAGAAAATTAAAAACTAACCCGAACAAAAACTCATCAATCACAGTCCTTCCAACACAGCTCGCCCCCTGCTTTCTTAGCACAGTAACAATCAGGGCAGTGTGCTCTGCAGGCTCATGTGTCTTCATCCAATCAGGATTACCAAATCCAGTTACTTGCCCCTTTATATCAAAGCTGCATTTTCGTTCTTCACCATCAAATAGAAGGAAAACAGAAATAAAGAAAAAACACACAAACAAAAAGGTTGCAAAATATTTTCAAATTTCAATTGAAGACTCTCACTTCAGGGCCGGTTGACTCAATATCTGTTTCTTCACTGTGTTTACACCATAATCTAGATGCACCAAAGTCTACAGATTGTGGCACCATTTCCATCGTTGCCACAGTATTTCATTTAATAGCTTTTATGGCAGATCCATTCACTACTAAACTTTACTAATCCATTTTGCAAAGAGAGCTAGTCGTTATGGTTTGGCATAGCAATATACTGTGATACAAATAATGGCTGTTGTCTTCCCATCCAAATGAAATATGTATCCATACAGCGTACTTGCAAGCTCAAACCCATTGATAATAGAATAATAAACTAAAATACTAACAAAAGAAACGCAAAATGAGAAATACTTGTCACTGATAGCGAAAGAGAGGCCCGAGAGGAGAAGTGGAGCAGCTGGGGGAGGAGGCTGGGGTGCTCCTAGAAGCTCGAACCGATCCACAAAAGCTCCATAATACCGGACCGTCTTGATCGGCGCATGGCGTCGGCGCCGACGACTGGCCTCGGCGATTATGATCGCTCCAGCCATCGTGATCCCCACCACGATCCATACCTTAAGACTCAATGGATCGAACTTGCCCAGCGGCATATCGAGCTGATCAGAGAGAGAGAGAGAGAGGGAGAGGGGTTTAAGGAGCTGCAAGGAAGGAGGGGTTTAGTCAGCTTAGTTTTGTTGCTTTGCTTTGTTTTCTCGCTTGGCGATGACGATGGCGATGGCGATGGCGATGGTGAAGAGGAAAAAATGAATTTCCTTCCCGGATCCTTTCTCATTTGTATTTGTTTGTTGTTTTTCTTTGACGAACTTAATTGTTTGATATTAATTTTTCCAGGTACGAAAGGGGAGTGGCATTGATTCGGTGTTGCAGCATGTCGTATGTGGACCGTGTTTAGATATATTAATTAGTATCTAGAATTCATCGGTCGCTCGTCGCTACGCTGGATAGTGGGGTCAGAGTCAGACATCTTTTGTAAAACCAACTGGAATTTTGCAAATTCTCCATTTTTTTTTATTTTTCAAGGCAGTCAAGCCGCAACTTTTGTTCATCTTTTCTTTCTTTCTTTTCTTTTCCTTTTCCTTTTTCTTTTTCTTTTTCTTTTGGGTTATGTTCATGGGCTGGGCCCAAATACATCTTTCTGAAATATTGCAATAATCACCCATAAAAGCCCATAATCTCTATTCTCTCCTATTGCCTACTCTTTCTTTCAGACTAAACTAATTTAATAAGTTCTTGATCTCTTGGGCTTTTAATGATTTAGAAGATCAATCAGATAGAAGATCAGCGCATATTCAGTCGGACCCTATTTACAGCGATTATTTGGCAAATTTGGTTGATTCGGAATACTGTTATTTTTTCTGCAAATAGATCATTCTCTAGACAACATTTGTGTAATAATTTATTACTAATAAAATATGTTCATTAAGGTATTTATGGACAGGTGAAATATGTGAATTGGAAAATGCAATTATGGATGCAGTTGTTGACATGGAAGAGGTTAGGGAAGATCCCTAAGTCATATAAGAAAGTGTTATACACAATTACATTACTCTTCTAGTTATCATGATAACTGAATAATGAAGGTTTCTATTGTAAAAGCTGAGTACTTGGATGGTTTGAAGACTCATTTTAGTTGCAAATTGATAAATAGGACTTCCAATTTTTTTTTGATTGTGAGGTTAGTTTCTATTGACAGGATACAAAATAGGAAATTGTGTAGAAGTGGGTTTTGTAACTATATTTTTTTACCTCCTAAAATAATGGGAGGTGGTGAATGAAATTTATTTTTTTTAAAAAAAAACTCCACCCTTAAATATTAAACCATTTAAAAATACTAGAATCCATCCGTTATGCGAACCATTTTAACTTTAAAAATATTTGTATCTAGCAATAATTTTATTATAAATAACTAATATATTTTTGCTTAGATATAATTTATATCTAAATCAATTATGAAGACTCTTAAATTTGTATATATAATTAATTTATTATTTAATAAAATATAATTTACAAAACATAATATTTTTTTAAATAAAGTTGTACAGTAGATATTTTTTAAAAAAAATAAAAATGGTTGATTATTAATTTATTTGATGGATAATTCTTTTAGACCTCCAATTAATGCATGGTACAAAAATAAAAAAAATGGAGAGAAAAAATGATATCAATCAAAATTTGAGCCATTAGTTTTTAAAAATATTGATCTATACCATTCGATTAGACGTGTTTTGATCATTAAGAAAAGACTTAAAGCTAAACATTAATAGACAAATCTAGTACAACCCTCTTTATAATATAGTATAGATTAGTGTTATGTACAAGTCAGCATGTGAAAGGTTCAATATGAAGATTAAGTTATTCTCACATTTTATGCTAGTTAGAATGAACGATGTTAAAAAAAAACTAAAGTTATTTAATTTACCGCACTTATCAGAAATCAGAAGCATTTTAATATTTTTTATATTTCTTAAGATACTTTAAAGTACACAAAATAATACTAAGGCAATTGGTCCGTCAGTCGGAGATACGTATAAAATAAATCATGATTTTACAAACTTGGCCAAAATTAGTTTACACGTATATATTGAATGATATTATATGAATCTCAACTTTTAATAAAAAATAAATAAAATACCCTACTATACCAAAGAAAAAAAAACTTATAGAATGGACCGTTAGTTCTAACCTTTTAGAGCATTTTTTATCGCTAAATTTAAAAATTATATTCAACGATTTACATATTTTGGATGGTTAATTTTGTTATATGAGAAAAAAAAATGGAAAATTTTGTAGAAAAAAGACGTATTAACATGGAAGAGATTGAAAGAAGATAGTAGAACTAAAACTAGTACTTTAATTAATTGAGGCATGTCTCGTTTCTCTTTTCAGAATTCAGCTTAATCAGTTAAAGTACACAATTAGTTCTGAAATAAATTAAACCGGAAACTAAGTTCCTGACATGCATTAGTCATCAACATGTAATTATTAAATAATTAAGAACGAGTGCACATCAATTTCTATCCCGACTTAGTTTAAGAGAAGTATAATGTTGTTGCATCTAACAATTTGTCAGGTGGATGGATATAACAATTACAAGTGCAGCCAGTATGTACTAAGTCTTCTCAACAAAGTCAATTTTTTTTTCCGTGCATATAATTGCTGCTGCCAAATCTCATTAGCATCACATGAAATCTTTAAATCTTATTCTCTAGATTCTGACTAATGTTCTGTTCCCTCATTGTTTAATATAATATATCATGTGACAATGATCATTTAATTTTCGAGAAATTACATGTCATACTTGGTCAGGTTCATTTAGAGACTTAATTATCTTACACGTGTTCAATATTTGATAGCCCGTTATAGATATATATATAAACAACATATACATTTAAAGCGAGGATTATTCTAAAATCACAGCTACAATTAACAGACTATATAGTCTCATCAACTAAAAACATAAAAGTACATTAATTAACCAAGAATGAATATTACCATAATACATTATTTACGGAAGAGGAAGTGCTGAAATTGCAGTTCCTCTTGTATTTAATTATCTTTAATGAGCCTCCACGTTTTGGGATTTCATGGACAAATTTTAAAATTTGACAAAATATGAAGTAGAAATACTGTGTGCCTGAAACCAAGTCCCTGGTTTCATCAAATACAGATGAACCTTCCCCAAAATACGGATTGGGATCTTCACATAAATTACTCAGTTTGCATAATTGCATCTCAGTTCCTTGGCCTTTTCTTAAGACACAACAAGTATCAAATGCTTTGTTTCTTGCTTAACCAGAGTAAGTTATTCCTTAGTGTGTTCAGATAAAAACCTAATGATTGCATATTCGCATAACCTTGGACTGTTGTGGTAGTTAATAACTCCATGCCCTGGTATTAGGGAATTATTAAAAGAACCACATTGCAACTGTTTACAGGGACATGTTCCTTCTTTTAAGGCCACCATATCTCTGTTCTCCTGCATTTTACTAATTAAATTCAAGAAAGAAATGAGTTCTAGGCTCTCTGCTGATTAATATTTCTAGCAAAATTGTTAATATGATACATGCCTTTTGACTTTTTTTTTATTATGTCTGATTTTATTTTTTTTTATAGTTGAACAACAGGAAATTAGTAGATCATGCATTCTTCTAATTAAAATACATAAATAAAAAAGGAAAGAAAACAACAATTATTGAATATCTGACCACATTCGCCCTTGAATGAAAATCTAATCATATTGAAGTTAGATGCCGCCGAGTTGGAAATCTTCTTCTTGAGCAATTTGGTGATTCGAAATAAAAGAATTGATTTAAATTTCAACATGAATGTCATCCTTGAAACAGACATATACTCGAATCGTTTCTAGAATTAGTCATATACACAATAGGTGTCCCTGTTGTCAGCACACCTTTATCGTGACACTGACGCATGCCTAGCTGTCTGATTGAATATATATATATATATACACACACTATATATTAGATCAAATCTACCTTGATCCCACAGTGAAAATTTAATTATGATGGTTAGGTTTGGATTTAGATTATGGAACAAGTGTCTTATTGCAATTATGGATCAGATATTTGAATTCCTATTTGGTTCTACTAAAAGAATTTGGATTATGATGACTTATCAGCTTCTTGCGGATTAATCTGGCAGATCATACTCCATTTGGTATAACTAACGATTTTATTAAGGTTTTAAACATCTAATTGCATAACTGTGCCTTCACTAAACCAATAATTTAAGAGATTTTTTAGATTCCTGTTGTAATTCTTATTTTCATTGAAAAGGATCTCATTTTTCTCTTGGTTGCCGGAACCCATAATTCAGCCATTGGTTTAATTATTGGTCAGCAGCGGTATATGAGATAATTTATTTCTTTTCATTATCAAGAGTATGTAATTTATTAGGCAAATTACTATCAAGTGTAGTCATAGTTATTGATTAAGTGTACTAAACACTTTCTTAATTAATTTGAGGTTAATTTTTTCTCGCACCTAACCCAGACCAGCTATTGATGAATAAAGTATAGCTATCCTGAGTTCACTGTCTGTTGCAACTGGGCTTACAATTTGCAATTCAAGCTGTCAAAATGACAAGACAAAAGCGAAAAAAGACGCATTAACTAGGAATTTTAATCCTCTTTCATTTGTATGAAAACTGGAAGAGGGCTGCTTGATCATGACTGGTAGAATGTATAATGAAGCTTAATTATATAACTAGAATGAAAATTCACAGAAAATCTGAGAAAAAGGAAGAAAAGGAGATGTAGATGGCAAATAGCAGTGAGACTTGGCCGTGAGATTGTAGATTAATGATGTGCGAGATATGTTAAGATGATACCGAGCTCCAAATCTTTCATTTTGATCCTCCTCGTTACCTTAATTATATTTTGGACAAGAAATGATGGTTTGATTGCATCAATTACAAGAAGATCTGGTTGCTTTGGAGATGCATTTAGAATACCAGACATCTGACAAATTAATATGAAGTTGATCTGTTCTGTACTTCAAATTTTATGTAACTGCAGAAATATTTACCAGTACATTTTGAGGACTCTGACAGGCAAGAGTGTGTATCTTATGATTATCTTTTAATTTTATTTCAGTAAATCTTAGGCGCATTAAAAAAAATTTTCTAAATCAAATATTAAAAAACATTTGCAACGATAACAATATATTGGTTTGGAAAGACATTATCAATGGTAATTTCTGGTAACATTATCAATGGGCAAACTTTTATATGAATCGTTGTATCCCAAATCTTTCCTTATGAAGAGCAGGGCAATCACATATCACTTGAGGGTTAATTAAGTACCACTTGATAAAAGTGCAAAAGTAACAAACTAAAAGAAATGAAACTTAGAAGAAGTGTAAGGATTACAGTTCACCACCAGTACACATCAAACAGTACAGAGTGAGTGTGAGTGAGTGAATGATGACAGAAGTACTAATCCTGTGAAGTTGGGCATAACGGTTGGGAAAATTTAATCCCCAGCTCGGACAAAACTAAGTCTCAATGTACAAGTAATGTGCTTTTCCTCCTAAGCCTACCTTCTTTTGTACTATAGATCTATTTTCTAGTAATCTAATATAAACATGGCTAGCTGTAATTATATGTGGTAAAGGTTTTGCAAACCTTGATCCAGCTAACAATTCATCTGATAAGTGAGATTAAATCTGTAATTATAAGTTGGCAATAGAAAATTAACTTTATTCATAATGTTAAGTAAATTAGAAAATGAATTCTGATAATTTGAATCAGCTGGTAACTGAGTCACTCAAGTACCCCTCAGTAAATGTGTAGCTACCCGTTACCATAATTAGCTCATCCACTAAATTCTAAAACAAATTAAAAAGAATTAGTTTCTCTTTAATTAATGAAGAAGCTCAATTTCAATAAATATGTAAAGTTTTCTGTCTGTCACAGTGTTGAGAGTACATACATGCAAGTCACAATCAAGTTTGATGCATGTTCATGACTTAGCCATTTCTGACACAGACAGTGAAAGAGAGATCTCAGAGTCTCAACCACTGGGCCTAAATCCTAATAGTGTTGAAGAACTATTGAGATTGAGAGAGCTGCACATATGCACATATTGCCTCTCCGCTTGCATGCAAGTACCATGTTATTTTCATTCAACGATACGATGAAATTTGCAATAGATATGCTGGGACTAGGGTGTGAATGGGACGGGTATCATATTGTTTTATTATTTTTTTATCTGATTCAAACCTAACTTGATTAAATTCGGATCAAAAAATCTTGATCTATATCCGACCCGACCCGTGTAAAATAATTAAATATTTATTAATTATTTTTATATAATTTTAAATAATAAAATATTTATTAATTTATATTTATAATTAATCTTAATTAGTGTATATTTATTTAATTAGTACTAAATTATAAAATTACTTCAAAAAATATAATTAATCGGAGTGAGTCGGGTTGATCCGAACCCGACCTGATCCGATTCGGATAAAAAAAATTAAACCCATATCCGACCTATTTATTTTCGAGTTGTGTCGGATCGGGTTAACATGTCGAGTCGAGGGTCGGATCAATAATTGACACCCCTAGCTGGGACCACTACCACTACAACGGAAAAAAAAAACTTAGCTAACACTCATTTACTAATTAACTGAAAATAGAAGTGACAATTTCAAAATTGTTAAAACTGAAGATCAAAGACGTTCAAATTTGTCAACACCTTTAATAATGGCTTCTTTCGAGAACCGTTATTAAAGGTTGGTTTTAACACTGATTTTACATAAAAATCATTGTTAAAGTAATCATGTACAATAAGAGAAGGGATTCAATTATCATTATTATTGGTGTTCATTGTGTGTATTTATTTATTCATACATAAATTTAAAAATGTGAACCATTAGATGTATTTTATATCATCTCAATTATATGTATATGAAAAAAAATCAGAAATTTTTTAACTTTATTTGAATCGTCATCAAGTAATAAGTCTAAATTATAAAATTTGGTCTGTTAATTTTATTAACGCTTAATGCATATATAAATATTATTGAAATAATTTAATTTTTCTATACATATATAAGATGATATTTATAAAATATTTCTTAATTAGTTTTGTTATTTAAATATTTAAATAATAATTATTTGATAATTAATTTTAATGATACCGATGTGACATCAAAATAATAATAATTAGATCACTTCTCATATGACAATTCGTACTTAAAACTATTGCTAAAGGATCAATATTCTCAATCCTATTATTCCTTCATTCCAATCTAATGTTTCAGAAACTCTCAATTCCCACATTTTTTTTGCAAGTCTTAGTACTTTTTTCTCCTCCTCCATTAAAAAAAGAAGAAGATGATGACAACTAGAAAAAAAGAAAGAGGAAAAAAATGGAGAGAGATATGAAATCATATATGAAATCTTATCATCTTAATTTTAAACTACTATAATTTTTTATAAGAGATTTTGATTGGACATGCTATGTGACCACCAAAAATATGTCGTGACGTTCATTTTGAGGGCCAACAAAAATCATATAATGTATTAAAACTACATTTGAAGTTTTTTAATTTATTTATTGCTTTTTTATTTCTTTTGGGTTTTTTCCTTATATTTTATATTTTATAATTTATAAGATATATATTGAATACTCTAATTTTTATTGCTTCTTAGGTTTTTTTAATGATTTTTTTAGAAATTATATACATTTTTATACTATTCAATGAATAGTATATATTTACATTATGAAGTTTTTATTTTTAATATATATATATATATATATATATTATCTAGCATGTTTTCGTTAGCATTTTAACCGAAATACTAACGAGTCAAATTTTAATTTAAGTAGCTCAATAAAATATTTATATCATAATCTTATAGAATACTAATTTTATCATATTTAGAGTTAGTTTACTATGCTTAATGATTTTTGAAAGATAGCTATGAAATAATAGAAAATTAATAAAAATTGTATATCAAAAAAGTTTACTTCCTAAAAATCATTAAGCATAGTAAACTAATTACAAACACAATGAAAATTATTATATTATAAGATTATATGAAATACTAACGGAAGCATGCTAGACAAACTCTCTCTATATATATATATATATATATATATATAATTAAAGATGTTTCAAAACAGTTATTGAATTTTTTTAGTAGTGACGCCATAATGTATTTCATTGACAGTAGTCTGATTTATTTCAAATTCACTATTGAATGGATCCATTGTATTCCCCGTGCATAATACTTTTTGGTTCTTAATTCATGTTCTTTGCACAACTTTATCAAAAGAAAAACAAATTGATTACCAACTTCTTCTTTTTTTTCTAAATTAATGGCAGCTAAATTGAAGTATCTTTGCTTATATAGACATACAACTGGTTTGTAGAGTTGGATATATTTTTAGTTAATTAACTACCTAATCAAGAATACATATATATTTTTTTTCTTTGGTTCTTTTAATTTTCCACTTTGCAAAGCCTGAAACATTAGGTTTACAATCTACATCTGTGATGAGGGACAAAAACGAAAAGATTTCTGGTTTGGTGAACTGATGGGATGTAATAATTAACTGGGAGCTAGTCCTCCATTCTTTAACAAAACTGAGTGGTGGTCTCAATCTAGAATTAATACTCTATTTACTAAGCTGACAAGAACTAATTTATTAAACAACAGTTATTTCTTTAATTTAGACTAAAGTACTTCATTACTATAATGTATTATAAGTAATCATCTTTGTATGTACTTGATAGAAATGTGACAACAAGCTAGGATGCAAGATAATTAGGTACTCTGAAGTCTGATCTATAAGGAAACTGTTGTTAGTTGAGGTTAATGGCATTAATCAGTTTGTTTATCACTAAAATTCATGACATAATACACAGTCAATTAGTGAGATATATAAAATGTCCATGTTGTGAATAGTTGCTTGCATGAGTAGCCCTTTCAACAAGGAACCTTTTTTAAGCGAATCATTACTTAATTAACTTAATTAGTCAACTAACAATAATGCTGAAAGGTGTTGTTAGCTTAATTACTCTGCTTTGCTTGTTGCCGACACCAAATGATGCAAGTATATTTGAAAACAGAACAAGTAAATTTTAGGAAAGGAGAAAAAGAAGGGTTAGGATCATTTCATTTTGTTTTTTTTTTTCATCTCTTTAAAGAGATATGTATACGTGGTTCATCTCGAGATTGTAATTGGTATGGTGTGGATGTACATTAAATTTTTTTTTTGGCAGTGACAATTCCACCCCTTATTTGCACCCAATGTTTAAAATTAAGTTAAAGACTACATATTTTTGAAAAGTGTTTACACTTACATGGAAAGAAATAAAGGTGTGAAATGCAAAAATATATATCTTTTTAAGGAAAAAGATGAGGTTTAAGTCTCAAATCGGACATGATCACAAGCAGTGATCCATCGGCACAAAGAAGAAGAAAAATGAAAAAGGTGTTCATGTACTGTGGGGAAATATTCAAGCGAATCATGTGTTTCTTATGAACCAGTCCTTGTGTTGTGTTCCTTCGATATTCACTTGCTGTATGAACTATATCTTATGTTTGTTCAGCAAATATATTTCTGTATCTTCCCTTCATATCACATATACTATAATTGTTTTTCATTTGTCTCCAAAATTTATCTTATGACATGAAGAGTTTTATCATCCTAGTCCTTCCTATGTGTTGAGTATTATTCTTGATGGTGGTTGACCATCTGCAATGTACAGTGGCGGAGGGTTTCTGATTTTTCAAAAACATTCAAAAAAACATGTATAATTTCATAAAAAAATTTAATATTTGTATGTCTGGCTTCTCTCCTAATATTTTTTTCTCTAGTACATGTCTAACCACTTTAGCCTCGGTCCTCCCTAATTTAAAATCCTATTTCCGCTCTTGACAATGTATCTTCTGAATTGTGAGGAGTGGGAACATTGATTCACTGAACAATCATTGATTCTTGTTACTGTCTTCACAATTGACACAATCCTCTCTTGACCAAATTGTCCGTAGTAAAATTTTGAATTAGATTTTAAAAATAAGAGAAAACTCCCTTTTTGGTCCATAAATTATTGGTTTAATTTGGTTCATTACCCCCTCCCCAAATGATGTAAAATAAGATAGAAATTACATTTGCAAAAATAAATAGATTTTTAAAATAAGTTAGAATACTAACTTTTAGAATTTCTTTCATTATTTTTTACATAGCTAGAAAATCACTTCTTTTGAATGACTCATAATAATTAAATCAAATGATTTTCTAACTATCTAAAATATATTAAAAAATTTAAAGAAATAGAAAATTTGATCTACAATAAAAATTTTCATATGAAATTTATTTTGAAGAATCTACAAAGTACCAACTGCACATGTGTTTATTGACAACCCAGCTCATATTCCCGATGAGCAATTGCACACCAAAAGTACATACATGGATCAGGAATATACAAATAAAAACCAGCACAAAAATCAGACAAACAATAAACTCTCATACGGTCATACCTGTTTAAATTGTCTATTCTCTCTAGAAATTAAGCTTTTTACTCTCTACGGTGTTGTAAAAAACAGTATGAGACGAACAGGGTACCGCCAAGCGATTAATCGTTATGCGGCCAATTAAACGGATTTTGCCGATGATTTAATGTTATTATATATATATATATTTATATCCAACATATATTATCCATTCATGATATTATATTGATGATTGTAGTCATTGAACATTATATATAGTAAATGATTTAAAAGTCATAAACTCATAATATAATATTTCATGGTTCATAACTTTAATACATCTAATATACTCAATACATATATTACTTACAACCAGACCATAATACTATATATATGGTGCAAACTCCATCTTTTTTAATATTTTATTATATTAATAATTAATTGTACAAAAATATTAAAAATAAAAAATAATTAAAAAAAATAATACATAATTTAATAATATTTTCAGATGTTTTGATTTATAAAGTTATGATGTTATGATTAGAGAAATAAAATTAAATAACTTAGATTTTATATATTTTTTTTAGATTTGGATGATCTAATCATCTATTTATTTTTTTAGTTTGATTTTGAGAAGTAAAAATAATGAATAAGGAGATCACAGATCTTTAAAAAAATGAAAAATAGAGATCAAAGAGATTGATTCGAAGAAAAAAAATTACAATAGTAATTCTGTAATTTCCTCGAGAGAGATGAGTATAATGAGTTATATATTTACTTTAACGAAACACTCATTAAATTGATTACAAACTGTTGAATTAAAAAAATATATAGTAGCATAATGATTAAATGAAAAAAACGGCCGATTAGCTATTCATGACGGTTTGGTCGCCGTCACCGACTAGGCTGCCGAAATGGCCGATTTTTACAACACTGCTCTCTACATTGCCTCACATTTTGCACATTTGAGTCATCAAACTTCAAAAGAGAGAATTCGAAGTAACAATTTCACAATTGCCAATAATAATTAATGCTCAGCAATGGTGGAATAATAGATATATACATGATATAGCAAATAAAATTAAAGTAGTATTTGCATTGGCGGACGCAGGATTTTAGTCAGGGGGGCAAATATCAGATTGTAATAGCTTATCGGGTTTAAATCCATTAACTAATTGGGTACTAAATAAAAAAATAATAATTTAATATATATTCTTACCTAATAAAAAAATTATTAGAATAATAGCATTTTATATATTAAAAATAACAATAAAATAAAGCTCAAAGTAATAGATAATGAAGTTGATGAAGAAAATTTTCGTCTATAAAATTTTATATTTTGATATCTTTGCATAATTATTTCATTATATATGATAATAAATATTTTTTTCTCAATAAAATTAATCAGACAATCCAGGGGGGGCCAAAAAAAATTCCAGGGGGGGCAAACTACCAAAAATATTACCGAAAAGCACTGTTTTTCAAAATCCAGGGGGGCCGCTGCCCCCCCCCCCCCCCCCCCCCCGGATAACTATAGATCCGCCCCTGAGTATTTGACAGTTTTTCCCTAAAATTAAATCAAACAAACAGTTCATTTATTTATTTTCGTCATTCGTGCCTCTACTGAGAGAAAAATCTCAAATGATCTGGGATAAAGATCACCATGTATAATTGGAATGCAAAATAATTAAGACAATGTTTATCAGTTATCGCACAAATTGGTACTAATTCAGAGGAAGAAGTACAACTCTAGTTCAATATTAATTGATGTGGCAGCCTATGAGAGAAGGGGTTGGGTTGGTTTAGAGTCGGAGAAGTGTCACATGCAGACAGCAACGGCCACAATTCATGGAGTTGGATTCGGATATATATATATATATATATATATATGCGGGCATATCTCATATGAGGTGTAGAATCTTGAATTTGTGCGGAGCAATTAATATATGCCTAATTATTGGTTCATTTTATTTGTTTGCTTAGTGAGAGCTAGCAATAATTAGGAGCTGATCATATGGTCGTCTGGTATATAACTATATATACTATTCTTGCTATAGGTACATTAATGAATATACAATAATTAGGAGCTGATCATATGTATATTAATGAATCCATAATTAAATAATAACAGAGGAATCCCAAGTGCATTGGAGTGAGAGTATGTAGCAAGGTTAGCTAATCTTTGGCAAATTATACTCTCTAGTCTCTACAATTATATAAATTGGCAAAGTACTGTCTCCATTGATTCCAACTGATGAATCTCAGCTCATATCCCCTGACTTCACTTCCACTTAGTTTTCTCCCTCCCTCTCTCCATCCCATATAACGAAGTCCAATTGTTGTTTTATGTCGAAAAAGAAAAAAAAAATTGATTCAAATGCAAATCGTTATTTTTCAGTCCGATGAAAAAGAAATTTCTTTATTTTTTAGACTTGGTCAGTAACTAAACAGTATACCGAAATCACGCTTTATTTTAACAACAAATGTTTTTTTCCTTGGCCATTTGGTATGTCTCAACTCTCACGTACTAGAAGTGAACACTAAATTTATGTACGGAGAATAATTAATTAATGTTGTAAAAATATTATTAAGAGGGAGAAATATTAAACGTTGACATGATATTTTGACGATGTGACCAGAGTTGGTGTAGTCATCACCCGAAAAATCTCTTCAATGATATTTTCGTCTCAGCCGACGTTTTTCCCAGATTTTTTTTTATTTTAGTAAATAAAACAAATAAATATAGCAAATTGGTCATCTTTCTCCTCGGTTTTGCACAAATAGCCAGACCCGAGTTTGAAACTCGGGTCCGGGTTTTTTTTTACACAGAAAAGAGAAAAAAAAACTGGACCCGAGTTTCAAACTCGGGTCCGGGTAAATTTTTTTTTACGTTTCAATATTATTAAGTTAGTTAGTTATTATGTTATATGAAATTAATTATGTTATGTAAATAATTATTATGTGATATGAAATTATATTGGATAAATGATTATTATGTTATATAAAAATTATTATTATTTTCTGTTGTTAATGATTTAAAAATTGTTATGTTAATGTAAAAAATTGATATAAAGTCGATATAAAGAACAATCGATGTAATATATATATAAGAACAGTCTAAAAAAGTCGATACAAACAACAGTCTAAAAAAATACATCAACGTCTACGAAACATCCTCTGAATGAGAGACGGACTATACGTGTCTCTCGGCCGAATTTCACGGCGAGGACGCTCGTGTCTTGCGTCCGACGGTGCCTGCGTCTCGGGCACTCGGGTGGACGGACCAGGAGTGTCGTACGATGACGTGCGCGGAGCATCATATTGGATATCGGAGGTCCCAGCACCCGGATCGAGGCTCATCTGACTCATGAGCTAAGAGTACGACATGAAATCTCCCTGGAAAAAGTCAAACTATACCAATCTATATTAACTATATTTCAATTATCACTATAATTATACTAATTAAATCTATCAAAATTACTAATTTTGATAAATTCGGATTTAAATTTAAAATCAAAAATTACCTTCGAAATGACGATCAAATTGACGAATCGACGGGTTTTTCCGACTCTCCTTCTAACGATAAAAAGTTTCGCGCAAACGGTTTATAAATTGGAGCAAAAATGAATTAGATCTAAAAATTTGGGGGAAAAAATTCATATTTTTTGAAGAGAGGAGAAGGCGGGGGAGTGATGGGAGAGAGAGGGGAGTGGGAATCGCAAGTAAAAAAAAATCCGGACCCAGGTTTCAAACTCGGGTCTAGCTATTTGTGCAAATCCGAGGAGAGAGATGGCCAGTTTGCTATATTTATTTATTTTATTTACTAAAATAAAAAAATCTGCGTTTTTCCTACTTCTCTGCACCTATGAAATCCTTACATTTTGCACAATATTAAAAAGTTATACACAACAAATTTATGTAAGTAATTAATTTGATGTTTGTTTTTTTCCTTTAAAAAAATTGCACGAAATGAATTCTGAATTTTTATGAATTTATTTTGTTACTTCGATGCACTATTCATGAAGTACATGTAACGAAAATCCACTTTATTGTCAAAAGAAAAAAAAAATACCCATGATCGATGTAGCACCAAATGTAATTGGTTTCCTAATTGTAAAGAGAAGTGATCCGATGTCACTAATTTTAGTGGTATCCGACGTTACCAACTTATTTTTTAAATTTATATATAGTTATTTGTTCAATCAACTGCAAATATTCTTTATTTTTAGACATGATTATTAACTAAAAGACTTATCAAAATCACGCTTTAATTTAACTTCAATTGTTTTTTCCTTCACCATATATGTATCAGATGTGAGCAATAGATAAATGTACGGAGAAAATATAATCAATATATAGGCTGATATAGCTATCCCAAAATAATTAATTAGCAGTGTAAAAAAATATTAAGAGATAAAGAAACTGTGACATAATATTTTTGACGATGTGAGCAGAGTTGGTACAGCCATCACCCGAAAAATCTCTTTGACGTGCCTTCGCATTTTCTTCGTTTTAAGATATTCATCTCAGCTGACGTTCTTTCCTTTCTCTGCACTCTAAATCGCTCCTAATTGCAATTAGATAATTTCTTCTTTTTTTTTGCTGGGGTCCTAATTAAGATATATGTGGCATCATCAGTTATATTCAAGTCATGATTAGGATTTCATTTTTCTATTGTTTGGACAGGACACATGCAAGGAGCGCGTCAATGCATCTTCTCTGAAGCGTGACAATGTTTCATGGGGTCGTTTCATAAACTTTGGACCTTCATTAGCATATTATATGTTACATGTTTAATTCCTCTCATGTACATATACATACTGTCATTTTTGTTTAATTGGGAATGCATTTCATTTGCAGATGACCTCTGGTGGGTACATCAGTACAGTACATATGAGGTGACATGTATCATGGAGCCCTTCAGTTTATTCTTAATAAAAAATGATGCCATTTTTTTAATTTGTGACGATTATTCCCCAATAGCTAAACTGAAAAGACGTATTAACGTTCCATATGAAAAGACCACTGTATTCTTATAGATTTTTTATTTTTATGTATTTAATACCTTCACGATTTTTATTATTGTATTTCTTAAAATTAAATAGGCTTTTCATAAACTTGGCATATATTTTTTTTATTATTATATTTAAATTAATAATAATTTCAAATTTTTCTTTTGCACATATAAATAAAAATAAAAATATCTGTTATATATAAAAATAGAGTTATTGTCAGTTTAAGCTCATGAATAACTCAAAAACAAATTAATGAAACCATCTATAAATTTGATTTTTATGGCTATACAAATTCTATATATAAAATCTTATGGGATACAAAAAAAAATTATTTTTTGAGTTTTTAAGCATTTATTTTGAATTTTTAAAAATGACATTCTTTCATATTAAAATATTAGTTATTTTCTTAGTATTTTGAGCTATATAAAATCAATAATAAATATTTAAAAATATCTAAAAATTAAAAATTTGGTATTAATTTTTTTTGCGATTTGCACGTCTTTAAAACGTTGACACTGACGCGTTATCATGCATATATTAAAATTAAATTTTATTATTATTTATTATTAAAATAGAATTTTTATATTCTTGTTTAAAACAAAATCACTGCATGCGTTCTATCTATCAGGACGGATGTACACTGTATGGGGTCAATTGACCGATTCTATTTGCAAAAGCTGCACTCATATTTTGCATTATCGTATACCATTCTCAGAAGAAATGCTCTATACAGATAAAATTCAACATTGGCACGGCACTTCTAATAAAAAATAATTAAAACGATTTTAATTAAGAAAATGATGATTGACATGATCAGACCTTTCTCAGTAGAAACTATATACAGATAAAATTCAACATTGGCACGGCGCTTCTAATAAAAAATAATTGAAACGATTTTAATTAAGAAAATAAGGATTGACATCATGATCAGAGTTATGGTATATACGTTGTAGTTATTATTGACCTCCATTTAAAAAATTTGTTGACTCTGTCCGATAATTATTTTACACTTTCTGATATGTTTTTATAACGTTTTTTTTTTCATCCAAACCGTTAGGAAGTAGTTGACCTTATTTTTTAAAATATCACCGTTTAATGTTATTAATTATTTTCACTAAAAATCGTTAGTAAATTAGTGTTAGTAAAGCTCAGTTATGTTATAGTGATCGATGCCACTAAAAAATAATCTCAAAGAATAAGTTAAAAGTTTTTGGTCCAAGAAAAATATGTAACAAATTCGGCTCGTTAGGATAGAAATTATATAAGTCAGCAGGTACATATAAGGGTGATAGATATCGAGTGGAACAAAACTTCAAAATGATCTAGCAAATTACTTTTTTATTTGTTGAAAAAAAGCATATTGATTATTTCTTGTATCTCGAGTATACTTGCTCTCAGCATTTTTTTTTACAATTAATGTGTTTGGATGGATGGGAGAGGAGAGGTAATACTCATGCAGCAAATATCGTTTTATCTTTAATTATATATCAAGAGTACGTCGATAAATCGGGTTACATTTCATTAATTCCTTTAGATGGGTCATCCAGTCTAACATGGATCGGAAGTTGGAATTGTTTTAATGATCCAAATGATATGTCACGCCCTCACGGGTCAACCTGATTTTAGTAGTTAATTTTAATAAATATTTCATTATTTTGTTTATTTATTTGTGCATTTAATTTTCATATATATATATAGTGGATATACCGTGAGCTTAAGCTTACGGAGGTTTTCCGTGAGCTTAACTCAAAAAGTATATCAAATCATCTTCAAATTTGAATTTTTCACTCTCATTAAATTTTCCATATTGAAATCTTATGGGATACAAAATTTTGGGATGTTTTGAGTTTTCTAAGTCACTCTTTTTCATTTTTGAAAATCGGCTCTAAAAATAATAATAAAATATTTAATGTTTGTACATTATTTTCGAAAATTAAAAAGAGCAACTTAGGAAATTTGAAATATCCTAAAATTTTGTACTCCACAAGATTTCAATATGAAATTTTTAATGAAAGTGAAAAATCAAAATTTGAAGATAATTGGTATATTTTTTGAGTTAAGCTCATAGAAGACCTCTGTGAGCTTAAGCTCACGGTATCTTTACTCTCTCTATATATATATATGTATAGAGAGAGACTTTAATAGATGTGTAGAAAAATAATAACCAATGTTAATTTTAATAAAAATGTGTTGAAAAATAATAACTAATGTTAATTTTAAATTAAACCAGCAAAACACAATTAAAGTTATTAGGGACTGTTCGGCACGTTAATTCCCATGAGAAGTGGCTAAAGGTTTTCATATCTCCAAGAATTGAGATATCAAGATTGCGGGAAAAGAATAATTGAGTCTGGATGAATTAGTTCCCCCCAAGAGAACAAATTAAAGCTTTTCATGCATTATTTTTGAGAAAATGAATCCATTTCCCATCTCCAAAGAAATTAGTGGTCGAACATCGCTTGAGAAAATTCAGTAAACCCATTCTTATTTTATTCAGTATATCCATGCATGCATTCGAACAGCCCCTTGTATATTTGATTTGGTACCGACGTCGTGGTATCAATTTGGTACTGACGTACTATATATGTAGAGCATATATTAGGTAGTGATATTTATCATTCAAGATTTTGATCTAATTATATGCATATATATATATATATATATATATATATATATCGATAAAGCTTTCGGTATACTTGTCTACCAACAAGTAATTACAAATCATGATGATGTCTATATATGATATTTTTGTATGTCTTTAATTCTTTTTAAAGGGCTTACAATTCAGTATATATATTTTTAATTAATTTTCACGGGACTTAAAAAAATATATTTTTATAGAAAAATGAGACCCATTACCACATATGAATAGTTAACTAAATGTACATATCATAATCTTTAATTTATAAAAAGAAGTGGTCAAAGTAGGTAAATTATAAGTAAAAAAACAAAACATTGAAACCTACCATTATATGCAAGTCTAAGCCCCTAAGGTGAATATTGAATTATAAAGCACTAATCACAAATGTGAAAATAATCTAGCTTTTGAAAAGGCCGAAAAAGAGGAGAAGGGAGGGGAGTTGGGAAGGTGAGGAGGTGACGACGACAGCATCTATTTTTAATTTTTTGCTCAATTTAGTGGCGTGCATGGGCAAGTTATTTTTCTGTCGCACTTTGCATGGCACGTGGCTTTCTTCCCAGCTTCTATTTTACTAGATTCCCTAAAATATGCTGACACGTCACTGCATAGACATTTTTCTTTTATTTTGATTTTGATACTTAGGTTTAATTTGCTAATTTTAGCCATTTTTGCACATTTATATGTATGGATTAGGTCGGTCATATTATTTTATTATTTTTTATTAAATTCGTTTTAATTCGGTTAAAAATGTTAACTCACACATGACCTGACTGGATTACGGGTCGACCCGACTCGATCCGTGTAAAATAATTAAATATTTATTAATTATTTTTTATAAGAAATTAAATATTATTTAATATATAATTAATGTATATTAAAGCTTTAGTTATTATTAAATCATAAAATATAGTTTAAAAATATAATTAATTGAGTCAGGTCGGGTTGATCCGAATCCGACCCGACCCGACCCGACCCGACCCACGCTCCATTATGAAGTGAGGCTCTAGTTTTTTTCTAAAAGTACCAAGACAAGCCAACTCAAGTAGTACGGAAGGTGGACAATCGAATTAGCCAACTGAAACGAAGAAAGTAATCCATGTAGTCAGAGTTGTGTTGGATAGTTCAGTCTTGTATTTATACCATTGACCCCATCATATATTTTTCTTAACTGTTCTTGATCAATGAAATGATGCTATTTTATAATTTATATTATATTATATTTTTTATATTTTTTTAATAAAAAGTTTTGTCTTTTTATTTTTTGATAAAGAATAAACTTTATATAATTACCTTAAGAAACTAAATACTTTTCATATTAAGGTATGCTTCTTTTAGTTCCAATTTTGTTATACTTAATATTTTTATTCAATTAACATACTTAATTTGGAATGTATGCATTTTATTTCAAATCCAAAAAAGGAGAAACTTAAGGAAAGAGAAGATGAAGAGATGAAACTTTTCAGTAATTTCTTAAAATATTCGATTTTATTATCTTCTCTTTTTTTCATCATACTTTTTTTCAGTCAATTAAAAATTCTTAATTATATTAAATTTCAAAATATAATAAAAATAAAGGATAATTTGATAATTTCAAAATATAAAAAAATTAAGGATAATTTGATTAAGATAGAGAAGACAGACAGTAGGCAGACAGTAAGATATAAGGCATAACAAATGGAAAAGGACTAATCCAATAATTAAAAAAAACCCATTACCGATTTAGTATGGGTAAAAGATCTTGCTATACTATTCAATTCTCAACGATAAAATCGATTTGATAGATCAGATATTTTTTATTCAAAAAAAAAAGATCTGTTTTATCATGATGCAAACCATCCTATTGAATTCCATTTATATAAAGGACTTAAATATCTCCTTTCTATGGGGTTATATCCTAAATTATTGCGAAAACAAAACAAAAAAGAAAAATAAGATTATGAAAGTCGGTATTCTTGTGATACTGCACTGTTCATTTTAGTTTCTAACATTAAATTTAAAGTATTATCCTACACATATTAAAAAATACCCTTTTTGATAAAAATTTTTAACTTTTTTTACTTTTTATTTGAAAAAATCAAGGTAAATGTAAAGTGAAATTTATTTAAAGAGAAGATAGAATTTTAAAAATGTCATATAATACTTCGAGAGTGGTGAAATGGAAAAAAATATGAGAGAGAGAGGTGTGTGAGAGCCTGTTTTAAAAAGGGGAGGAAGTGAGAGGGAATATGTGGTACTTTTTTCAAAAATATTAAACTCATATCCGATACATTCAATTTTGGGTTATGTCGGGTCAGATCGGATTTTGATCGTATTGGATTAATCTGTCGAATCTGATCAATAATTGACACCCTTAATAAGATACGAACGTCATGTATATTTGTTAGACGTATTGTTATTATGTAATTGTCAAGTCAATTATAAAGGTGCTATTTACTTATATTTTGGAAGAACTTAATTTTACCGTCTGGATAACTTAATTACTCGATCCATTTTGGACCAGTTAATTTCGGGTTTAAGCTAGCTAATTCGTTCACAATTTACACTGGAAACAAAAGCACAATTAATTTGGTCATTGCGAAGGTAGCATACATTATACAAACATCTAGCTTGATATTGACAATGAAATTAATTAATAATTCTTCCCTCATGTGCTCAATGTTGAACATTTTAATTACTAATACTGCATATGTTCTCGTGTAGCTAGCAAGCTAGTAAGACATGAGGTACTCTTCCATCTTGGTTTCTTGTTGAAACATTGAATCTAACAAAGGTCTTCGGCTTTTTTTTTTTAAGATGGTTCAAAAATATTAATAAAATAATAAATCTATATATTATATATATTATATATATATAGTTCACTTTTAAAAATTCGACATAGAAAATTTGTGTATCTCATATGACCTTAATATAAACAAATTATTAAGAAATAAATAAAAATTTGAAGATGAATTTTATAATTAAGCTCATGGCAACTTTACTATTACCAGCTACTTGAAAAATAATTTAATGCCTTTAATTAACTCAAACACTAAATAGAGACTTGCGAACTTCAAACAATCTGTGTAAAATAATTAATACAAAGACCGTATAGCGATTTTGTTAGTGTACGTCTTCTTTTATTTATAAGTTATAACGGAGTGTTTACGTACGCTGTACGCACGCACAGTTCATGCAGATTGAACTGTCACGTGCAACACACATGCCATTTAGAACTAGTCAACTAGACAAGACTCGTAAATAGGGGCTATGTGAAGAGAGAAAACAAAAGAAAAGAAAACAAGAAATATATAATTGAACATATGAAGAGAGAGGGTGGAGATCAGGAGATGTGTATATAAGGTGAACCCCATGTAGTTCTGGTAGCCATGTGAGATTCTAAACTCGCATTACAATAACAGTGGCAGTTGAGTTTATCAGTCAGTCCCCACTTCTCTCCTCCTTCCCTAACCTCTATCTCTTCCTCTCTCAATTCCAATTAAGTTCCTGAATTTGTACATGGGGCGATCTCCCAGCTGCGATGAGAATGGTCTCAAGAAGGGGCCATGGACCACTGACGAGGACGCAAAGCTCACTGACTACATCCAAATCCATGGCCATGGCAGTTGGAGAGCTCTACCTAAGCTCGCTGGTAATTAACTAATTTGTTAATGCTTTATGATCTTAATTATGTATATATGTTCATCTGATTTCTGATCTGATGAAAATTATATAATTAATTTTATATACTCTTGTAATTAAATTGCATGCCAAATGCAGGATTGAATAGATGTGGCAAGAGCTGTAGGCTGAGATGGACAAACTACCTCCGGCCAGATATAAAGCGAGGAAAATTCACCTCCGAGGAAGAAAAAACCATCCTCAATCTCCACTCTGTTTTAGGCAACAAGTACGTACGTACTATTATTCTGTTCCATAATTACCTCCTTTAATTTCTTTTAATTAACATTAATTAATTCAAATCAATCTATACATGATATACGTATGTAACAAATTGGTAGTAGCTAATTAATTGTTTTGAAAATTCAGGTGGTCCGCGATAGCAAAGCACCTCCCCGGCCGAACAGACAATGAGATCAAGAACTTCTGGAACACCCACCTCAAGAAAAAGCTGATCCAAATGGGCTTTGATCCCATGACTCACCGACCCCGCACTGATTTCTTCGCGGTGTTGCCACAGCTGATTGCTCTGGCCAACCTCCGCCAACTCGTCCAGCAATCTCCCTGGGATGACCATGCGGTGCGGCTTCAGGCAGAGGCCATGCAAGCTACCAAAATCCAGTACCTGAGTTCGCTTCTCAGTTCAGCTGCCGGCACAATAGAGAGTCATAGTTTGACTCCAAGTAGTACTACTCAAGACCTGAACCCTCTGAGCCTTCTAAATTCCCCACAAATGACACCAACTCCTTTAATGCCTTCACAGACAGACCCAATTCAGAATGAATTTTTGCCTCCATATCTAATCGAGCAACTGCTATGCAATGACTCGAACCAATCGGGGGATTTCAGTACACCTAGAACAGTTTTCGAGTCGCAATCCTCATTGCCACCTCTCACTGATATCTCCGTTTCAAATTTTGGGGATGCTTGTAGTACCTCAAGCTGTGACATAAGTAGCACTTCTTCTATTCCTTTTTGGGATTCTGACATCCTGCTTGACGATCAATGCTTCATGCCTGAGTTCTCCTGAACAATTCCATTCTCTTGTCTTCTTTTCTTCTCGTCTTCTTTTCTTCCTCTTCCTTTTTGTGAATAGCACCTTCCCCTTGCCATCTCCTAATAGGGTTTGTTATTTCTTTTTTGTTTTTATGTTTTCCATTTTTTATTTTAGTTCTTTTTTATCTTTTGGTTTGATATATTGGGAGTTCAATTTATCTAGTGTGACTTAGCTAGTATAGTTTGCATGCATGCAGTACTAGCTATATATATATATATATATATATAATGCAATGCAGCACCCACATACAGAAACCTACAGGTACACTTGTATGTATAAACGCAATCACTTCAATTCATGATTAAAAAAAATATGATTTGTGTACACTGTCCTATGTTAAATTTATTTGCGTTCCTTTTCATCCGCAAAAAAATATATATATAGAACAAAGAAATGATTGGATTTCCTTGGTCATCAAAATCTTGGACTTGTAGATAATTATAACTGAATATGTTTTCATATTCTCAATTCTCATTAATTAGAAGGTTAAATTAAAGCAGAAATAAACTAGATAGTGGTTACTTTTTATTTTATTTTTGAAATTTGGTAGCAAGTTTCTACATCTCTTGTCACTGATTAATTTTTGTTTGGTCACCGAAACAAGGTTGACCAAAATAAAGCATACATATTGTGTTTTGTAAAATAATTAAAATAAAATTGATAATTGTATCTCTTCAGCTAATATATAGAGAGATAGACTATTGTAAAAATATTTGCATTTTAACCGATACACAAACGCGTCAAAAAATATATTTTAAAATCTCAAAATTTTAAATTTATGGTTTGCATTAAATTTTTCATATAAAAACTTTGTGGGATATAAAATTTTGGAGTGTTTTGAGTTTTTTTTAAGTCACTCTTTTGAATTTTAAAAAAATAACATAAACAATGAATATTTATTATTTTTTTAGAGTTATATTTCTAAAATACAAAAGAGGGGTTTAAAAAACTCAAAACACTCTAAATTTTTGTACCCCAAAAGATTTTCATGTGATGAATTTGATGAAAATCATAAATTATATTTTTGAGACCTTAAAATATTTTTTTGCCGCGTTTGCATATCGGTTGAAATGTAATTTTTTTCACAATATTCTCTCTCTATCTCTCTCTCTCTCTCTCTCTCTCTATATATATATATATATATAGTAAATCTAGGGTACTCCTAGGAGCACCGAGTCTTTCTGTGCTCTTAACTCAAAAACATATTTAATCATATTCAAATTTTAATTTTTCTCTCTCAATAAATTCTTTACAACAAAATCTTATGGGATACTAATATTATTATTTATTACGATTATTTTTTATTACTTTGTTATTATTATTATCTTATTATTATGATTATTATTTTACTATTATTATTATTATCATCATCACTATTAGTATCATAATTATTCATATTTTAACTATTTTGAGTAACAACTGTCAAACGATATTTTCACTCTTCATAATAGTTAAGAATATCACACTTCTACAACTCTTCCAAAAAAATATTATTTTATCACTCTTTCAAAACTATTCCTTAATTTGTGGACCCTAAGAGACATATGGTGAGTATTTTTTTAATATGATACGTATTAATTTCAGATCATCTCACCCCTTATCTTCATACTGTTTTGCCGAAATGAAAATAACCGGGCTTCCATATATGTCTTTGATAGTACTATGCTTCAATATAACGATAGGCCTTAGCACTATATATAAAGAATATTTAACATAAGTTAATCATCAATAATAAAAAGAATATTGAATACATTTGCCAGAAGAAAACTCATTTGAGCAAGCGCAATGTTTTTTTCCTCCTGACATGCAAGATGCAACAATTAAAGTGAACCATACTTAAAGAAGTCTTCTAGACTTAACCAAAAACATATTAAATATGAAGGAGTAGGAAAGAAACTTGTACTGTCAGGTTGTTAGAGGTTTGACCTGTGACTGTCATGTCAAAAAAAAAGGGAAATAAAGCTAATAGCAATGATAAGATTATACTAATTAAATATACAACGTGCAGGCACAAAAGACGAGGAAATGTGAACGTCCCCATTTTCTTAGTAAATGGAGAGACCATTTTACATATATATATATATAGAATGTTTTATCTAGTCATAACCAATTTACATCT